>WOVY01003546.1:0-24672 GCA_013436015.1 Rhipicephalus annulatus | reverse complement strand
TATATATATATATATATATATATATATATATATATATATATATATATATATATATATATATATATATATTGTCACAATGCAGAAACAGCAGCAGTTGAATACAGCAAACTCACTTTAATTGTACCAGCACACTGGCAAACTGATCGGAAGATAACCTTGTCTTTCTTTCTCTCGCTGCGCGTGTTCGTTGTTCTCTTGGTGCTGCATATTCAATGTAAATCAGTCCGAAAAACAGGGCTTCATTCGCACAGCGTGCACGATTTCTGGTTTTTGCTGGCGAGTTGTCGAGGGGCTGTCAGGAACGACCACGTAATTAACGTCGCTCAGGCGTTGTAAAACTGTGTAGGGGCCAAAATGTATACCTCTTCAGCAATTTTTCATACAGTCCCGGCGGCGGATAGGACTCCATACCCAGACTTTGTCGCCGGGCCGATAGACGACATGTCGGTGTCGCACATTATAACGTTGGGCGTCGTAATTTTGCTCCTGGGTGATTCGGACGCGTGCAAGCTGCCTCGCTTCTTCTGCTCGTTGGGTAAAAGATGCAGCGTCCAAATGGATGCCATTGCAGTCATGCAGTAACATGGCGTCAAGCATCGTCGTCACTTCACGGCCATGAAGAAGACTGAACGGCGTTCTTCGTGTAGTTTCTTGCTGCGCTGTATTATAGGCGAACGTGATGTACGGTAGAATGTCGTCCCAGTTCTTGTGATTCACGTCAACGTACATACTCAACATGTTGGCAATAGTCTTGTTGAGGTGTTCTGTTAAGCCGTTTGTTTGTGGATGATAGTAAGTGGTTTTCCGATGGGCTGTTCCACTGAACTCAAGCACTGTCTTCAGGAGCGCGGCAGTGAAAGCGGCACCTCTATCCGTTATTGTGATTGTCGGAACACCATGCCTCAGGACGATATTTTCTACGAAGAATCGTGCGGTTTACGCGGCGGTGCCACTTGACAAAGCCTTTGTTTCCGCGTAGCGCGTAAGATAATTAGTGGCGGCTTTTACCTACTTGTTGCTGCTATGTAGTTACTAGCGCCCCCCTAAAACTTGATTCAACTTGCTCAATAAACGCCACTCCCACCACAGAGTAGGCCAGTTCTCGCTCGCTCAACATGGCGTTTGTCGTCACTCATTTCTGTCGTGCCCCATTCTCATAGTCACGACCTATTGAAACATAACATGGTGTCAGAAGTGAACTAACGCAACGATATAGTAAGCATGGCCCTTCCACTCATCTCACCACCAAAGCAGTTCGAGCCGGGCCGCGATCCCGCGGAAGCTTGGTCGGAATGGAAATCGCCGTATCAGCTTTACGAATCAGCGTGCGATTACAACACAAAGCCAGAAGCAACACGGCAAGCACTGCTACTTCACGTCATGGGCCCAACAGCGCGGAAAATCGTTGAAACCTTCCTTTTTCCGTCGCTAGCAGCTGGAGGTGAGCTGAGAACCGACACAGTGGCAGCAATATTTGAGTGATTCGACGAGAGATACCTTCCCTACAAAAACGTGACGCAAGCGACAGTCATATTCAACACCATGTGCCAGAAGAAGAACCAGCCGATTGGCGACTTCATTGCTGAACTTCAGCATCAAGTGGTAATGTGTGACTTCAGTGACAAGCATGACCGCCTCCTTGGCGACAGGATCATCGTCGGCATCCGAGACGCAGCGCTTCGAGAAAGGTTGTTCGACGAGAAAGACTTGACACTAGAGAAAATCATCGCTACGTGCAGATCGGCGGAAATCTCAAAGCAGCATGTGACCTCGCTAGCAATGACTTCGCATGAAGAAGCAACTGGCCAGACTGAGCAAAAAAGGCAAGCAATTTCGGCAACCTGACAAGCATCACACGAGAAAGCAACCAGCGTATCATCTAAAGAACGCGCAGCCCACAGAAACAGCAGCTCAGCGTACGTGTGGCAGGTGCGGAACGGTGCATCGACCCCGACAATGTCCCGCCTACGGCTCAACATGTTACAAGTGTGGAAAGTTCGGACACTTCGCGAGTGTTTGCCGTCAGAAACAACGGGCAATACAGAAAAAAGTTGACGTTCTCTCCGACCGAGGGGACGACTCCGAACAGGAGTTATTTTTAGAAAACCTCACAGTGGACATCGTGGAAAGTGTATCGTCTGACAGGTTCGAGTGTGTCGAAGTGAATGGTCGTCTCGTTAACTTCAAGTTGGACACGGGTTCAGATGTCAACATTCTCCTAGAGCAGATAGTACTAAGCTGGAACCCGCAACCAACATAGAAAGCGACGAATGCCAAGGTCACCACGTACCTAGGTGAGCAGCTCAACATTCAAAACGAATGTCAGCTCTCTTGTTCGGTGAAAAACAAGCAAAGCCTTGTCAAATTTTTGCTGGTTAAATTAAGTCTCAAGCCAATATTGGGAGCAGCTGCATGCACAGAACTAAACTTGGTGCACAGAGTTAGGAACGTTGAAGCAGTAGGAGAGGCTTGTCCTCCTCGGCAGCTTGAAGCAGTACTTCAAGAATTTTCGGACGTATTCGAAGGCATTGGCAGATTCCCAGGAGAGTACAGCATTCACCTACAGCAGGATGCAAAGCCTACAGTTGCAGCCCCTCGTCATGTACTATGTGCACTTGAAAAGACAGTCAAAGCCGAACTTGAACGTATGGAACAAAATTTTATTATCAAGCGTGTAACGAAACCGACGGACTGGGTGCATTCCATTGTTATTATTACTAAAAAAGACGGAAGTGTGTGAATATGTCTGGAGCCCAGGAACGTGAATGCGGCAGTGAAGCGACACCACTATCGCATTCCTGTTGCTGAAGAACTCTTTGCACGACTCAGTGGGTGTACTGTTTTTTCAGTTCTGGATGCCAAGAATGCATTTTGGCAGCTAGTGCTTGACGAGAGATGCTCGTACTTGTGCTCATTTGCCACACCATGGGGACGCAACAGGTTCCTCCGTGTACCATTTGGCCTCAACATTGCCCCTGAACTCTTTCAGCAGACCATTGACAGTATCTTTGAACGTGAAACTCTTGTAACGCCATACTTTGACGACATTTTGGTTGCATCCAAAACACTAGATGAACATGTTGTTCATTTGCGTAAAGTGCTCAGCATAGCACGAGCTAACAACCTCAAGCGGAATTATAACAAGCTCAAGCTGGGTTTACCAACAGTCACCTACCTAGGACACCAGTTAACACAACAAGACATCACTCCTGATCCCAGCAAAGTGAAGGCTATCAACGCTATACCAGCACCAACCTGCAAAGCGGAGCTTCTTCGCTTCCTCGGCATGGCGACTTACCTAATGAAGTTTGTCCCAAATTTTTGTGCGAAGACACAGCCCCTTCGAGAACTTCTCAAATCTGATGTTACATGGCACTGGACGCATAAGATGACCGATGCATTCAATGACATCAAGAGCAAACTGACAACAGCACCAGTTTTGCACTACTTTGACCCGGCACAGTCTAATGTCATATCCACTGACTCAAGCTCCTATGGAGTGGGCAGTGTCCTCCTTCAGCACGGACACCCAGGTGTCTATGCATCCGCAGCACTCGCACCAGCACAACAGCGCTATTCGCAAATTGAGAAAGAACTGTTAGCTGTAGTATTTGCCTGTGAACAGTTCGACTATTATATCTGTGGTCGCAGCATTGTCATTGAGACTGACCACAAACCTCTTATTGGTCTTCAGTCTAAGGACTTCCACAAGGTCCTACCCAGGCTACAACGCCTACTACTTCAACTTCAACGCTACAGCGTGAAGTTGGTGTATTTGCCAGGTAAACATTTGACTGTTGCGGACGCCCTTTCTCGTGCACCTGATCCACCAGAGACAATCAAGACATCAGACCAGGAGTATCAGGTTCTAGCCTGTACATTGGTGCAAGCGTCAACTCTGAAGCTAGCAGAGATAAGAACCTGCACAGCTGCTGATAGCACACTCCAGTGTGTAGCGTCGTACATCCAGAAAGGCTGGCCCAACACGATCTCAAAAGTTCCGACAGCAGTGAAGCCCTACTACTCAATCAGAGGTGAACTTTATGTAACCGATGGCTTTTTGTGTTATGGTGAACGACTTGTTGTGCCAACGGCATGTCAAGAAGAAGTGCTCTCAAGGCTCCACCTCACCCATCGAAGCATTGTATCTTGTAAGAACACAGCTCGCCAGAGTGTCTACTGGCCTGGAATAAGCCAGGAAATTGAGCAGATGATAACCAACTGCGAGGTCTGCCAGCGCCATCAGCGGGCTAACCAACGAGAGCCACTCCTCGACAGAGAACTACCAGCACGACCTTGGGAAAAGTGGCTGTGGACTTCTTCCACCACAATGGCGTGACATACTTGCTTCTAGTGGATTTTTACTCCAAGTACGTCGAGGTCAAGAAAATGCGTACAACATCAGCCTCATCAGTCATCAGAGCGCTGAAGGATATCTATGCGCGTTTCGGCATAGCCTCAGAGGTCGTGAGTGATCAAGGTCCTCTATTTGATTCAGCCGACTTTAGAAACTTCATCAAGGAATGGGACATCGTTCACAAGCTCACATGACCTCTTTTTCCTCGTGAAATTGGGCAAGTAGAAAGAACAACTCAAACCATTAAGGCATCAATGACAAAAGCACTGTCTCAAGCAAGGAACTCGCAGTGGTGCTATTGAACCACAAAGCTAATCAAATGAATGGCCTTCTTTCTCCGGCAGAGATGCTTATGGGAAGAAGGATAAGTACATTTATACTATAGCTCATCCCAGCACGTTGTTACCACGCTATCCATACTCTGTGCTCCAAAGAAACCTTCAGTCAAGGCAGCAGACACAGCATAAGCATGCAGACCAGCATGCTCGTCAGCTTCCCTCCTTAACCAAGAATACGCCAGTGTGGTTTTGGCAGGGAAAGAAATGGAAGAAAGCAGTCGTAACGCAGGTAGGCCCAGAGCCACGGAGATACACCGTTACAGCAGCCAATGGTCAAGTGTACATGCGCAACCGACACCATTTGTGAGTGCGGCACTCCCCAAGTGACCCCCAGTCGACACCTGAAGACTACTATCCTCTTCAAACAACCAAATAAAATGTGCCCCACCACACCTCACACCCGAGTTCTCTCCCTGACCATCCTTCAGACACCCGTATGGTGCCACCGCTACCTTTTCCTAAAAAGACACGCTCGGGAAGGCCAGTGAGAATCCCTTCAAGATTCCTTCTGTGATCAAATTTTCATTTTCTCATTTTTGTTTTGTTCATGTGTGGCAGCGTGTTATGTAGTTACTAGTGCTTCCCTAAAACTTGATTCAACTTGCTCAATAAACGCCACTCCCACCACGGAGTAGGCCAGTTCTCGCTCGCTCAACACGGCTTTTGTCGTCACCCATTTCCGTCGTGCCCCATTCTCATAATCGCGACCCGTCGAAACATAACAGTTGCCAGCATGGGAAGTCGGATATGGTCCGAGGAGATCCATTCCAACTTGGGCAAAAGGTACCGTCGGCAGTTGAATTGGTTGTAATAGTCGAGCTGGTTTTCACGGTGACGATTTTCGTCGTTGGCAATCGAGGCACGTGCGCACGTAATGCTTCACAATAGCTGGCAGTCTTGGCCAGTAGTATTTCTGTTGGATTCTGGCCAATGTGCGCGTGTATCTGAGATGACCACACGTTGGCTCATCGTGGCAAGCACAAAGTATCTCCTCACGGATTGACGTCGGAACGACAAGTAGTTCCTCTGGGAGAAACGTTCTTATAGAGAACACCCCCACGTAAGCAGAATGACGGCAGGCTCCTTGCGAATCTTCTAGGGACGGTTGTTGTCCGGCCATACTAAAATTCAATAAGGGGAAGCAACTCGCTGTCTTCTTCCTGCTTGCACGAAATCGTTGTGGTGTCGACGACTCCTACAAACGCCATGCTGTCATCTTCTGTGTCATCGTCGCGCTTTATCGGTGACCTTGATAAGCAATCGGCGTCGGTGTGCTGCCGTCCGGGCTTATACACGACCATCATGTCAAACTCCTGAAGGCATAAGCTCCACCATGCGAGCCGACCAGACGGGTCTTTCAAGTTGGTCAGCCAGTAGAGGGAATGGTGATCGCTGACTACGTGGAAGGAACGACCATAGAGGTACGAACGAAACTTCATAACCGCACATACGACAACAAGACACTCTTTTTCCGTTGTGGAGTAGTTGGACTCGGCGCGGGAAAGCGTCCTACTAGCATATGCGATCACATGCTCGGCTGAGTCTTGCCACTGGACGAGTACAGCGCCTAAACCCACGTTTCTGGCATCTGTGTGGACCATGGCAGGAGCATCCTCATAAAAGTGAGCAAGCACAGGTGAAGTCTGCAGGCGTTGTCGGAGATCATCAAATGCCACCTGTTGATTGTCACCCCTTGTGAACGAAACATCTTCTTTTGTGAGTCGTGTTAACGGCGAGGCTATGTGGGAGAAATTGGTCATAAACATTCGGTAGTATGCGCATAGGCTAAGGAAACGCCTGACTGCTTTCTTGTCTGTTGGCACCGGAAATTTTCTGACGGCCGCAATCTTATTGGGATCAGGTTGAACACCTTCATGGCTCATTACATGGCCTAAAAATTGGAGCTCCTTGAAACCGAAATGACACTTCTCGGGTTTCAATGTCAGGCCGGCAGACCTTATTGCCCTGAATACCAATAGCAGCCTGCTCAGCTGTTCCTCAAATGTTTCTGAAAAAACAATGACGTCGTCCAGATAGACCAGGCATGTCTGCCACTTAAGGCCTGACAGAACGGTTTCCATTAGTCTCTGGAATGTTGCAGGGGTGAGCACAATCCGAATGGCAAGACTTTAAATTCATAAAGCTCGCAGGCGTTACAAAAGCCGTTTTTTTCTCTATCTCGCTCGTCGACCTCAGTTTGCCAATACCCACTTTTAAGGTCCATTGACGAAAAGTAGCGTGCATACCTCAGCCTGCCGAGTGAATCATGCGCGGTAATGGGTACACGTCTTTCTTTGTCACACGGTTCAGCTTGCGGTAGTCGACACAAAACCGCAAGTTTTCGTTTTTCTTTTTAACCAGCACTACCGGCGATGCCCAAGGGCTTCTTGACGGCAGGATGATGTCATCATCGAGCATTTTCTTCACTTGTTCCTTGATTGCTTCACGCTCTTTCTGTGCTACGCAGTATGGGTTCTGTCGTATTGGCCTTGCCCTATCCTTTGTTATTATCTGCTGCTTCGTCAGTGGCGTTTGACTAACCTTCGAGGTCGATGAAAAACATTCTTTGATATGATGAAGGAGATCTACTAGACGCTGTCTCTGCGCTGGTGACAAATCCGTGCTTACGTCAATAGGTGCTGGGGCTGACGTGGCTTGCGGCTCGTCCTGTTGTACGACACAGCCCTCGCGGATTTCGGTGATATCGTCGAAGTAGGCAACTGTAGTGCCTTGTGTAATGTGTCGTCGCTCGTTGGTAAAATTTGTCAACAAAACCTCTGCTTCACCGCACACAACATTGACGATACTTATGGCAATTGCAACACCGCGAGAGAGTAGAAGCGTCAATACTTGTTCAGCGATTCGTTCTCCAGTATTCTGCTCGCTGCACGTGACTGAAACAAGGCGGCATGATAACGGAGGTACGATCACATCGTCAATGACTCGCAGGAATTTTCGGTGTAGCGCTGCGCTCTGATTCGCAGAAAAGATCAGTAAACCGTCCGGTACATTGATGATGGCACCATATTCACGCAAGAAATCCATCCCCAAGATTGCCTGTTTGCAACACTTAGAAAGAATAACGAAAGTTGCGTCGAAGGATTCATCCCCTATCTTCCTTCTTGCGGTTCACTTTTCGGTAGGTGTGAGTAGCTGCCCTCCAGCTCCTCTAATCTGGGGTCCTGTCCATTCCATTCTAACCTTCCTGAGCATGTCTGCCAGACTCTCACTCATTATTGAGAAGTCCGCGCCAGTTTCGACCAATGCCATGACATCATGTCCGTCAATCGTAATTGCAACTTCGGCAGTAACAACCCCATCTTTCGTCGATTCATTGAAAATGTGTCTGTCTTCGTTCGGCAGCATTGGGGGATTTTCAGCACTTCGACGATTCGCAACCTTCCCCCTTGAGGTCACTGCTTTTAGTTTCCCCGGCGTGGACTACGAGATCTCCCTCTTGGCATGTCAGTGGTGCTCCGTCTAGACGATGGAGAATAACGCCCAGGAGAGGGTGAGCGTGACCGAAACCCAGGAAGAACATCCCGTGGGGTCATGACACTCGTGTGGACGTCAGGTGTTTCGTTGAAATGGCGCCTAGGAATAGGCGCCATTTCAACCTTGGTACCGTGCGACGCGATACTGGCAATACCAAACGATGTGGCCTGCTTTCCCTCAACGAAAGCACGGGGGCCTATAGTAAGGGGTACGCCAGATGTCAGTCTTGCGAAGTGGTGGCCGCCTCGGCGTCGAAGGAGGAGGAGGGGGAGGAATAAATGAGGAAGGACAGAAAGGTTAGCCAGTTCTCAGACCGGCTGGCTACCCTGCTGGCGTCGAAGTTTCCCTGTAGTACCAAGGTGCTGTCGGCGGATGTTGCTGGTGGTACTGATGTGGTGTCGGCACGTTCGCTGGCTGTGGGCGGACTATGTCTGCATCGCTTGCCCTGGGAGTGCTCGTGCTCGGCACAGGAAGCAAGAGCGCTCGTCTGATCTCCTGGCGTACAACTTCCGTTACTGAGGCGATCGCGCAGTTATTCGGTTTGGCGACGAGCTTCTTGACTTCTTCTTGTACGATTTCTCGTAATAGTTGGTGCAAAGAACCTTCGCCGGGTGTTGTTGCTGTGGTCGTGGCTGCCATGCTGATCGGTGCGCTGTAGGTTGGGCGGTCATACTGGCGATAACATAGATGCAGTGCGCATTCGATAGATGTCGCCTCCTTGGAGAATTCATCAACACTTGTAGGCGGATTTCGTACGAGACCAGTGAAGAGCTGCTCATTAACGCCCGCATAAGGTGGCTAACCTTTTTGGCTTCCGGCATATTAGGATCTGCTGGACGAAATAGCCACGCCATGTCCTCAACAAACATCGTAACGGATTCATTCGGTTTCTGAATCCGTGACTCGAGGAGACGCTGTGCAATGTCTCGTCTTTCAGTGCTCGCGAACGTGTCAAGGAACGTCTGCCGGAACTCGTCCCAAGACGACCACACGCCATCTTCGGGCTCCATCTTGAAGCGGAAAATAAACGTAGCCCTATTTCTGTGTGGTGTTCCACCCGTTAACATTTGCTGTGTGCTCGAATTCCTCGAGCCAGTCATGTGCGTCCTCATATGCGTTTCCGTGGAAGTCAGCCGGCAGTCGAGGGTTCAAAACAGTTACCTGTGTCGTGCTTGGGCTGGACATGTTGGGGGCAGCGCATCCAGGCACCGTCATGCTTTTTGGCACAGTCACGCTTTCCGGCAATGGACCGAACTCCGGGCTGAGGCCTAACAGGCGCCGGCTGCTGCGGTGAACGGGGGTGTGACTGCGCGGAAGTCTTTCTGACTAGATGCGGGGCTGTTGTCAGGCGCCCCGAACATGTACCCAGCTCCTCCACTCCACCAGTGCCACAATGCAGAAACAGCAGCAGTTGAATACCGGAAACTCACTTTAATTGTACCAGAACACTGGCAAACTGATCAGAAGAGAACCTCGTCTTTTTTTTCTCTCGCTGCGCGTGTTCTTCGTTGTTCTCTTCAATGTGGCAATATATATATATATATATATATATATATATATATATATATATATATATATATATATATATATATATATATATATATATATATATATATATATATATATATATATATAAGGGAAAGAAGTGTATACCTAAGGGCTCGTTTTTCCGTGTTTTAACACAATATTAATGAGATATAACAGACAGTAATGCCAAGGAATGTACAGGGGAAGTTATTAGAACCAATGGAATGTAAATAAGAAGAAAGTAAAGTGGATGAAAAAATTACCAACTGTGAGCAGGAATCGAACCTACGACCTTCGAATTACGCGTAATTCGAAGGTCGTAGGTTCGATTCCTGCTCACAGTCGGTAATTTTTTTCATCCACTTTACTTTCTTCTTATTTACATTCCATTGGTTCTAATAACTTCCCCTGTACATTCCTTGGCATTACTGTATGTTATATCTCATTAATATTGTGTTAAAACACGGAAAAACGAGCCCTTAGGTATACACTTCTTTCCCTTATTTCATTGAACGAGGGTCTCGTACTGGCAGACTTGGTGTGTTTAGGTTGTATAAGAGGGACAAATAATCAGCTGCCCGCTCATAATAAGTTAACGTTCTACGTGACGCCAAACATGCGCATAAGAGTGTTTTCACACTCGCCATTTGGCTTATAGATGGCGCTGACTGTCACTCCTACTTCTAAATTCACAGATAAACCCAAAAAGTGGATGGAGGGAGGGCCGCTGTGATAGCTCAGTGGTTAGAGCATCGAACGCGTAATTCGAAGGTCGTAGGTTCGATTCCTGCTCACAGTTGGTAATTTTTTCATACCTTTTTCTTTCTTCTTATTTACATTCTATTGGTTTTAATAACTCCCCCTGTACATTCCTTGGCATTACTGTCTGTTATATCTCATTAATATTGTGTTAAAACACGGAAAAACGAGCCCTTAGGTATACACTTCTTTCCCTTATTTCATTGAGCGAGGGTCTCGTACTGGCAGACTTAGTGTGTTTAGGTTTTATAAGAGGGACAAATAATCAGCTGCCCGCTCATAATAAGTTCACGTTCTACGTGACGCCAAACATGCGCATAAGAGTGTTTTCACACTCGCCATTTGGCTTATAGATGGCGCTGACTGTCACTCCTACTTCTATATTCACAGATAAACCCAAAAAAGTGGATGGAGGGAGGGCCGCTGTGATAGCTCAGTGGTTAGAGCATCGAACGCGTAATTCGAAGGTCGTAGGTTCGATTCCTGCTCACAGTTGGTAATTTTTTCATCCACTTTACTTTCTTCTTATTTACATTCCATTGGTTCTAATAACTTCCCCTGTACATTCCTTGGCATTACTGTCTGTTATATATATATATATATATATATATATATATGTGTGTGTGTGTGTGTGTGTTTACTGTGTACATAATATACAAGTTATATTTCTTAAAACAAAATGCACCAACGCTTGCCTACACTTTTGACACTTAATAAAAGAACTACACCTATAATACTAAACATCGACATAAATTTTCTCGCTTGCAACGACTTTACGCCAATATAATATCAGGGTAGCAGTACAATTCAAGCTGTCGATACAAAATAAGAACTGGTTACACTGAATTTACGCAGAATAACAGACGGGCTATGTATACTATACAACTGACACTCTTTAACATGTTCAATATAACCCCTTTCGCGTGGAGTTCTTGACTGGGAGGTACAGGCGTTCTTTCAGCTCGGCTCCCTGACTCGGCCTCCTGGAACTTGCATAAAAGAACCAAAGTGAGCGCGATAGCGCGTGGTTAAAACAAGAAAGCCTGTGAGAAAGCATTATACTATCTTCTGCAAAACTGGGATGATAAAACTAAGATGTCACTGATATAAATGTGGTGGCAACATTACTTATAATCGGGTTTCTCATGACACAATCGAGGGCGTGTGGACTTATACGAGGAAGAGTGCTCTGGATATAGAAACTGCCGACAAAATGAGCGTGCGATTTGTTCGCGGTTTTGATACTTCCCTCTTTGAAGCCCGCCAGTAGCCACTTATGATGTAGCGCAGCTCAAAGCGCTGCTTGAGTGAAAAGCTAGGCGGATCCGTGGAAATTTTAATTGTACTACATGTTTTTTTTTTTGTCGGCAGGCTCTTGAACCAGTGAATGTCCCGACGCAATTTCTGCGTGTCTGCATATTTGCTCGTGCACTATTGCGCTTAGCAGGTGCGCACCCAGACAACACAGAACCATCCATTGGATTCCCCAAGGATGCGCTGTTTAGGATGCGTGGGAACTTCTAAGGATGTCCCAAGTAATTCCAGAAAACCTCCGTGAAGGCTCCAAAATGAGACAAAAAACGAGATCCTCAGGACATCCTGCACTTAATATATCTTGGGATCATAATAGGATTATATTTGGATGTTGCGCATTTCACGGTGTCTAGAAATCACCAGTACATGCAGTATTTGAAAGGTGCATGCTAGTTAGTGGAAAGAACTGTATTTTTGAAAGTCTTGCATTTTTTACATGTACTCCCCTCAATGTACTCTTTCAGCGATGCAATGTCCTCCTGCTTTTACATGTGACTGTAGGCCTATAACATGTGCAGTGGTTCTGTTGCCTTCCTCTTTGCTTGTTATTTTCAAAGTCTTGAAAACACTGCTCCATTATGCGTTCTCACCTGCTCATTTAATATGTGTATAGTTATGAAGGGTTGCGCAAATTTTATATATATGTACATGTGCGTTAAAAAAGGATCGCTGAAAATATACACTAATTCATGAAGCAACGTGCATATATGTGGGAATATCAGTAAGTATATTTATTGAAACTGCGTGGGATGATATATACCATGTCCATTAAACATCCCATAAGGGGACATGAATGGATGGATGCATGCAGATCTCACGCATGCATCCACTCATTCACGTCATCTTCCGGTATATATAATCTACATCCGTTCGCTGAAGTCTACGGGACATCCATACGACTTCCTGTCTTGAAGGTGGGACTTCGGTGCTTGTTTGGGGCATCCTTAGGACTATCTGTGTTGTCTGGGCATAGATTGATAAAGGCTCTGAAACGCATTAAACGCGCTAGAAACAAGCAAATACGCGCTTCCGCAGGCTACTCGCGCGCGCTCCCAATGAACACGCTTTTGAGATCTGCAGTACCATGCGACTCTAGTGCTGCCGCTACTATCACCCGCCGGAGAATCGGCCGAGATACGGCGCGGCCGCCTCGTTCACTCTACTGCCCCCTTCTAGTACACTGTACCTATACACTACTAAAGCCTCCTAGATTTGACTTGCCTGCCGGATTATCAACGGTCACTTGAGGAGCGGTGGTCGTCGGAACTACGGCGGTGACGCCACTGAAGTAGGGGTGTCTTCAAATCAGGGTTTTTAGGTTTTCGGAGCCTATATGAAACAAAAATAACGTAAAAAGTTTTAAAAAAGCATGAACGTAACCTTACGTAAATGACACTGTCATTCAGAAAGCAACTTTTTCAATGCAAGGCATAGCCTTGGCCGCGTTTGCTGCTACCGGGTGGCACGAACCTTTTCGAGGCAAAACGGTTCGGTTCACCCAATAGCCGCTTAAAACCGGCTTGACTTGGCTGAAAACGTATGAATAGACGGCGACAAAATCGCCGTGTTGGACATTTTTTGGGGGACGTTTAGGTGGTGGGAACGAAAGGTCTAAGATTCTTCACTAGCTTGTGAGGATCTTTACCGTGCGGTGGTTATTTATCCATGGTCTTTGCTTGGCCGGGAGCCTCATGCATTCGCGAGAACCGCCTCTGCGCATGAATACGTGGTCTCGTTCTGTAATACTGTCTATAAGCAATGTGGTAACGACTTGCCCGATCATGAACACCGTGTGTTATGCTATTTGTGGATGTATGCCGTACGTGTATGTCTGGTAAGTGCGTGTGTAGCGTAAGGATCGATGTGTCGCTTCGGTGAAGTGTATGCTTGCGCCAAAACTTTCATTGAAGCTTCTTCTTGCGTAACTGCGTGAGACAGATACGAAATGCACAAGTTGGAAGCGATGGACTATTACCAGGCGTTCACACGACGTTATTTTCCAAGTGGCTTAAATATGTTGTCGCCGAATACGATAATCGGTTTTCTAAGCTATGTCTTTTCTTGTGGGTGTATACAAAGAAAAAAAAAGAAATAAAGTTGAAGATATGCTGGGAGCACTATAAATATTCGCTCAAAATTGCCACCTTAAGCGTCTTCTTAAAATTAAACAGTGCCGCAAGGCAGTCGTGCCTTGCGGTGAAGTGCACGCTGTGTATTGCGGTAAAGCATACATATTGCGCGCGCTCGTGTTTAAATTGGAAATGTAGCACTGACATTGGGCCTCGTGTGTGCACCTAAATTGTACACGCGCTATCCTCTGCCTCATCAGTGACGATGCGGCAGTCAGTATCGTCATCATCTTCAGCTTGTGTAACAAGCACAGAACAATTTACCTAGTAAAATATATTTTGTGGCAGGCAATTCGCAAGGCATTCAGATGTTAGTTCATTGCAGGATTAATTCAAGATTGTTAAATGGCACCTTCAAATAAACGAAACATGCATATGAGAGGCTTCAGTCGTACTTCAAAATTTGTGCCATGCCTCAAATTGAAAATGATTATAAAGGAAATATATGCTAAGGCTGGGTGTAGATTACCATTCACAATTCAATTACCATTCATATTTTAGAAACTTAGAAAATTTGTTAGCTCATGTTTTCCTATCGAATAAGCACAAAAATAACTGTTGAAGAATGGTCTACAATAACTCACACAGTTTGCAAGAAATAGATCTTTGAAACGTATGTCGTGCCAGAACTAAGTGCAAGGTGGTTAGAGGAAACTGGTTATGACCCGACATAATAGCGCATGTTTGAACGTTTTACATGGGCTGCTTGTTGGCAAAATGGGGTGGGAATTAGGTAAGTGCCTGCAGGGATCTGCACCAAGAGACGAAACCTGCTACATCTTTTTCATAAATTTCATTATTTGTGTCAAGCATGAGTGCACTCTTCGTTGTTGTGTTCTCTCAGGGTGCAAGTATATGGCATACGCTTGAAATCCATACGTTACCCCTGCGATTTGAAGATGTTATCACAGTGGACATGAACGTGCAATGTAGTTGAAAACGTTGCTGGGCACCAACTTTCTTAACAATCTGAACCCGCTTATACTACAAAAGTTACCACGTGACTTCAGCCAAATAGTTTCTAACTGTTGTGGTTACTGTCAGATAAAAGTAATAATGAGCTAGTTGTGCTTGGACAACAGTCTTGCTTTACTGTATTAAAATACACTAATTTAGTACCTGCATATAGAACTGACCACTTATTTTTTTTTATTTGTGGTCCTATTTGTTACAGTTTACTTTCAAAATATTTCATACAAGGTGGTTAAGTTTTAAGTCCATACAGTGGGCAAATTTTATCAGCAGTACCGCATGCTGTACAATCACTTTTACTTCTCCTAGAAAGCACTGGTGTTCCACTATTCCGGTATGTCTCGGCTGGGCTTCTCGACCTCGACGACTGTACATGTCAAACAGTTTGCCAAGTGTAACTACTTACTCCCCCATAACTCTAAATTTTGTCGAGCCATAATAAATAATTGGCAGTAAGAACCAGTTACAAAATCCCTTTTTTTATGAAGTGCTCTTTAATCAGGGACCTAACAATTCTGTACATAAACGATGACAGCAACCACTTCTCCACAGATTGAACGATTAGGTTGTACTCATAAAAGCATTAATATAATGAGACTCTTTTTTTTTTTGGAAAGTAAATACAATGCATAAATAGTCTTACCAGTCTGTGATTCAATATTGTAGCTAAACTATCGTTGAAAGCCAGAGTCATTTACAAATGCCATGTGAATTCCCGGAAAGCGCTAGGTAGCTTTATATAAATTGGGGATGTCTGCAAAAAAGCAAAAAGCCTACGTTTATGTTGAGCAGAAGTCCAAGTGAACATGCATGCATATGTTCATGAACTAGTTCCCTGTAACAGTGTGGTGCAACAGCTCTAGCTTAAAAGCTTCAGGCAGCTTTTATGCTGCTCCAAAAAGATTTTAGTTGCACCACAAGCTCCGGATATGCCTTTCATGAGTCCCGTCACTGTGCCTGTTCAGTGTTTAAAAAACAGGTTTTAAGGGGATGGTAAAAATTTTTTTTGAAGGGGTGAGTAGCAGAGAGCATTAATTTATTAAAGTCTTCAATTTTATTATGTTAGCTTCTGAGGCTTGCAGGTATGTTAAATGAGCATGGTCATATGAGTAACACCTCATAGGTCAATAATTTTTGGGTTGACAGCAAGGTATGAAGAGACAGGATTATGAAAATTGCAGAAGTAGAAGTAATGAAGTTGTCGAGAAGACTTTGTTAACAGTACATTTACAGGCTTCACGCACAATTTGCTTTCCAGCAGGGTGAATTTACTTTTGCTGATGCTTCCGATGGCGTCATTGCACTTCATAAGCACTGGTTTTATGCACTGCACGTGACGATCTTGTTTTTTCAAGGTTCATGTACTGATTAAAAAGTATAGGATCAAGAAACTTACATGCTGTCTTAAGGCATAATCATGCTCACCATAGAGGTAATTGGTGACATTTCAGTGAGTTGTATGTGGGAGGTCTGTGTACATAACATCATAGTAATCTTGCAATGCTGTAGCTTTATTTGTGTAACGAGTGAAGCTTCTTTTCCTGTTAAAAATTTCTGCCAAGCAAACAAGTTCCAACAGTAGGATTTGCCCTTGGGTAAAGCAGGTGGTAAGAGTGAGCTTATTCAGAAGCCCTTCAAGAGTACCCACTGAAGGAATTAGTACCTATAGGGCAAAAATTCCAGTGCACCAAGAAGGGCAAGGGAGGACGGTGCAGGTTAACATTTCAGGAGGGCATCTTCTGGACATCATCCTTCTCTAGCCACAAGCTTGTATGGCCAATGTTTAGCAGACTCCTACTAACATAAACTAGGTATAAATGTTGCTTCTCTATTGCAAGATGACACACCATATACCTTTTGAGAGTCTCCTCACCACAAGCTCTTACATTAGCCTAAAAATATTTTTTTTCTACGGTGCCCTTTTTTTGTCCTAAACAGTTGTCTGAAGCAACAATATGCACATTGTGACAGTCTAGCTGGTGACCACAGAGATGGCTCCCGCCATCACGATGTATACTCCACTCAAAATGTAAGACACTGCAAAATCATAGTCCGGTGTGCGTGTATACGACCTTGGACATGCAAGCAGTGACCACTTCTCTTGTGTTCTCTGCACTGGCGCATGCTTGTTGCACACCTGTTCAAGATTGTGACAGTGAAATTAGTTCTGGCAATGCTGTCTCAGAGGTAAGACTGTGTACGCCCTTAGGAACACCATGGTGGAGCGAGCAGAGATTCATATCAAATGTAGTAATAAACTGGCAACACCATGGTGATACAAGCACACTTGCATTAATTTATTACATTTTTATTGAGGCAGACATCACACAGCTAAGCCTAGTTGTGATCTCTTTTCATTATTGTCTACATAGTTTTTCCGTTGGTCACAGCACAGGAAGAAAAATTTCTCTGTGGGAGCACCATATTTTAAGCTTACATGACTCCAATGAAGCACTGTGCGAACAGATATATTGAAAATGTCAATACTTCGGGTCCTATAAATGGTGAACTGGTTGTCACATTCAGCCAGTGATCCTGCAGGAGCTTTAGCATATACTCTAAGGTCATTTTTCATCAACAATGCCACATACAATAGTTTAACAATGGTTGTTAATGGGCAAGATGATGCATAGCTTCAGGGAGCTAATTAAGCTAAGGGGGAAAATTATAGACGCCTAAGCACCACTGGAAAAATGAAAAAGCACAGAAAAAAAGCATCGGTCGCAGCTGAACTACAGAAAACTATTTACACTGCACCACACATTTGCATCGTCTAGATTTTTTCCCTAATAATGTTATACCAACCTGCCTAGCAGCAAGTACTTCTAAGGTAATAAAGTGCAGAATTACACTTGCATAAGACAGGGAACAGGACGCGAGTTAACTGCCATCTATCTTTGTTTGTGCAGGGTGTCTACCAACCTGGGAAAGTCGGGGAATTGGGGCCTTGCTGGAAAACTGTAGGAACTTTGGTAAAACCTGGCTAATTCATGGAAACTGGCGGCAGTCTGTGCCACCATCACAAAAATAAGCATTACCCTTGATCAATACTCAAAAAGTCACTCCTTCGACTGCAACTACAGTGAACAGCTAGAAGAGGCCTAGAAAAAGGCAAGTGCATAACTGTTTCTTCTTAGTGTACAAACAAAAGGATACACCGACCAAAATAACACAAAGTTTACTGATGTTTGGGCACCTGATATTGTTCTGAATGACAGCCATAAGAAAGGTACATCGTATTTAAGTATGACTAGGTGCGTGATGTAAGCACCAAAAGTATATGGTCAGCGTTCCATAAATCTTATTGAGTATATGTGCAGCTGTGTGAATGTGCAGAGATTCCAGGTGCTGGCATGATGCAAGCTTGTTTTCTTCGACAAGAACACGGTTGCTTGACCAGTCAATTTGAAAGCCTGTATATTCCGCATGTTCAGCGAGGGAATCCAAGGCCACCCATGATTTGGTGACTTCATTTTGAACTGTTGTGTTGTTTAACTCTTTCATTGAAATCACAGGTCTCATAGACTGACATGTTGTCACACTCGTGGCAGACTACAGTGTAAAGAAGACTACAGAAAGTTCGCTCGGCAGCTTATTCTTCCCATTGACTAAAGCATTCCTTAGCTTCCATGTTGGTACATGCACTATTTTGATGTATGTTCCTTCTACATATCACATATCATATCTGACTTTCCAAGCACAGCATTTCTCACATCAGGTAAATTTGTGCATATTTGTCGTGGCCACAAATTCGGCTTGGCTTGAAGGCCTTTTAGTTTGGTGCTTATGTTAGAACTGCCATCACAAGAGGTTAGCTGGGCTATGTTTTGCCTTGTATAATATTATTGCTATTATTATTATTATTGGCGATGCAGCTGCAAACGTCCTCCGCTATGCACTTATTGCAGATATTTCAAGAGTAGCACACTCTCTTCTCATTTCATTTCCTTGAGATGGTGTTATTAAATCCATGAGTATTTTTTATCACTATGTTCATAGAAGAGTACATAAATGAAGGTAGCATGATGGTAACCAAAACACGCAACTTAGCTTCACAAAAAAAGCCTACTGGCTTTTTCAGCTTGCCTTTGTTGTACATAGCCTGGTCACTCCTCACAACGGTGTTCATGCTGTCTGAGACGCATCTGGAAGCTAAGTTGCATGTTTTGGTTGCTGACAAGGAAGGCTTTTTTTCAACTCTAGATGGCTCTATGTATAATGATAAGGTAGCCACTGGTTTGGAAAAAAGCTGAATAAATCATTTTCTGAGCAACTGCAGCCAATCAATTTATGTGAATAGACATGCATCTTCACTTTCACATGCAAAGTCTGGTGTTCCCCAGGGATCAATCATGGGACCAGTTTTGTTTCTCATTTACATCAACGACATTGGACATGGTTTGTCATCTACTATCAAATTATTTACATACAACTACATCATTTATAGAAAAATTGACGTACCCAAGCTAACGAGTCATTATAGTTGGACCCTAATAAACTCGCATTTTGTGTCACCATGGCAAATTAACACTTCCAAAACGAAGGCCATGACGTTTACAAGAGCACATAAAACAGAAATGAGTCAATATGAAATTCAAGCTCTCCCCATTGAAAAAGTATCCCTATTTAAATATCTTGGAATTCATTTATCTTCTGACCTGCCTTAGAATAAGCGCATCGATATCATAACTAGTGAGGTGTCAAAAGCACTTGGATTTATTAAAAGAAACCTTTACTTGGTGAACTATACCTCTAAAATGCTAGCGTACACTACACTTGTCCGTTGAAAGATAGAATATGCATCCATCATCTGGAACCCACATCAATCATATCTCATCGATTAACTAGAATCAATACAAAATGAAGCAGCAGGATTTATCACCAAGTAGTATTCTCGCAACTGCAGCACTACAGATATTACACACTCACTTTCATTACCCCTTCTTGAAACACGCAGACTGTCGTTGCTGTTGTTGCATTTTCATAATTTCATCGTAGTAAATCTGCCTTCGTAAAGCTTGCACAAACACACCTCATAATATTTTGAAACATATTGACAACCAATTCAAAATACAGCCTTTTTTGGTACACACAATTATGTATCAACACTCACATTACTTCGAA
The DNA here is from genome assembly GCA_013436015.1 of Rhipicephalus annulatus. NCBI lineage: Eukaryota > Metazoa > Arthropoda > Arachnida > Ixodida > Ixodidae > Rhipicephalus > Rhipicephalus annulatus. The sequence goes on along the minus strand of WOVY01003546.1, from coordinate 4,657 downwards.
GCACACATCACTGGAACACGCTGCTGAGCAACATCGCTTGATTCATTGATCATGCTGCCTTTGTAAACCAATTCAATATTTTCTTGGACATATGACTTACCTATCTGTGTGAATTTGTAAGTGCATGTATGTGCTTATTTTTACTCTTCTTTCATTGTAAATATATTTTCTTCTTAAAGATGATAGTCTTGCTCGGGATATTGCAACGCAAAAATTTTGGTCTGTTTGTCAGCAAAAAGGCTCAAGTACGACCACATCCACAGCATCCACCAGTATTGCTCAAGTTTCTGCGTTCATACTTGTACGATTGTCAATAAAAAGCAAATATTGAGCATACTTGAGGACACAATATCAACACGTCAATATTGTGCACTGTGTTTATTTATACTAGAAAAGGTATAAATAAGTAATTCTAAGCACTGCAGCTGACAATGCGACGCTTCGCATGGAAAGGCGAGTCTCCTACGCTTTTCTAAGATGATACTGTGCTGCTACCTGTCTTGAAATCTACAAAGTATGGCCTCCAAGATTGCACGCATGCTGCGTGCTCGCTATAACAAAGGCCATCCTTTCGTTTTCTGAAATTACCGCCAGATGGCACTCATGTCTCACGCAACACCTTCAGGATCCCATTCACCAGTTTTCTCGTGCAAAACATCAAATAAATATTTCTGTCTATTCACTATTTTCAGGCGAAATACAATAGTCTTTCGACGACATTTTCGGTCAAATATGCAGATAGGGGGCAATTTTTTTCATGGCAATTTTTTGTATATATATTTTTTTGCACTATAGCTGTGTCTCTCTTATTGAGTTTTCATTCCTGCCACAATTTTTTTTTTCTTTTGCATCTTTGTCTATGGAACTGTATTTTACATTGTTTACCACTTTAATTTTATAATGGCAATGTTCTGATTTGCAAATTTATTGTATAACTAAAATACCCCTGCGTAATGCCTGAATGGGCCTTTAGGGCATATATTAATAAAAAAAGTGTTGATGCACAAAGCGTGTGACTGAACGGATAAGTTTATACCCTGTTACTAATGCTTAATCAGGAACATGTAGCGGCAAGTGTGAAAAAAGCAAAAAGGCAAAAACTATCAGGTTTTATTTCAGTGGAGATTCATGTCGCCACTAAGAGCTGTTCTTTCAGAAAAAGACACTTGGTAAATAAATGTTTCAGAGTATATTCAAAGAAATTCGGAGCGTTTGAAGACTTGTGATCCGCTAAGAATTTCTAACTCAGAGTCTATCATCTTATCACTAAGTGAACAACCTTCTTTGTGTCGTAATGCATTCGGTATAGACGTAGAAGATTTATATTATTGTTTGCCCCAATGTGAAGATTTGAAGTGTATAAAGCAGTGCATGAGAGAAGATAATGATGAGTTGTTGTTTCAGTGCCAGTGTGGCATCTCTATTGCATCGTTTTTAGAGCTCATGCAGGCCACCTGAATTCTGCCGTTGTGTTTTCGAAGGGAAATAATTTTGTCCAAAATCTGGTATCTGCATTGAATCATGAATATACCTGTAATGAGTTATATTTTTCTTGGGTATGTAGACGGGCAGCTGCAAAGCATTTGAATTGGTTATCATGACACGCTGTTTGTTATGTCCATGACTTCTTATTTCTACTGGACATTAACAATTGCTCTTTACTGGTTGCTAATATAAAGAAAGATGTTAAGGAAGACGAAATGTCAGCGTTTCACTTTGGAGTTTTAAAAAATTGATGAGCTACAGTTTCTCGATTTAAGACAGGCTTTCGTAAAAGATCACATATATAGCAATACCAACCTAGATTCATAAAGCCAATTCTGGCCACTCAAAACCACTCAAAACCATACCATACCCCTCAAAACCATACAGGGAGCCATTGTGTCAACTTTGCTGGGTGCCGCTCTTCAGAAGTTACGCGAGCACCTTATGGCGCATGCATTTGATGCACAAGTTGCTCGCCTTGCAAATTCTGGCTTTCCGAGTGACGTGATTTGCTCCTTGTCGAAAAAACTTATTTCAAAGATCGAGAAGTTTTATCATTGTGATTCTAGTGCACTAGAAATTAGCAAGAAAAAGAGGCAGGCAGTTATCCCATACTTACACAGGATAGCACATGGTTTGAAAAATGTTGGTGCTCGTTATTGCATAAACATGTCATTCTCAGCATGTAATAAAGTGCATAATGTGTGTACTTTGGTGGATAGAGCATTGTGTCAGCAGCCAGGGAAAGGGAACAAACGTGTCTCCAGTCATGTCCACAGATATGCTCCTTGCACTACTGGCGTGGTTTATGGGATTCCACTGTCTTGCAGCTGCGAATATTTAGGTGAAATGGGGCATTACATAAATGTGTGCTTAAGAGAGCATGGGCTAATGCCATCAGATGCTAAAATCACGTCTAATTTGGCAGCTCGTTGTAGGCCATGTGGATTGTGTGCTCAGGGCTGGGCAGAGATGCCCGAAAAAGTATTCCGGAATGCAGATATCGAAATGTGTGGTTTGGAAGCATAAAATACAGATACTGAGATAAATTTGTAATTCATGTGACAGGATATTTCAGAGATACGTTTGCAAAAAGACAAAAAAGTATTCCAGAATACATATACTAAAATACTTTTGTCTATGTCGGGGATAGTTATACTCCATACAAACATTGTTATGTGCAGCATAATATTTAAAATTTGCAGCACATTGAAACTTGCAAATGAAATTCATTTATTATATTTTCACCATTCTCCGAGTGTCATTAAGGCATTACAAAGGATGCTTACACTGCACATAATTGTTAATAACCACATATTTACAGATGAGAGCATCAGTCACACGCATTGTACACTGAAATCCAGAACTCAACAGCAACACTATAGTTTATGCTAGAAGGAGCATAGTTCAAGCGAAGTGCTGGAACCATAAACAAATGAACTTCCAGTTGAAGGTTTAGTGTTTTCTAGAATCATCTTAGAAAAGGCAGAAAGAATTAAGAACGGACAAAACAAGGAATGCGAAAGGAAACTCAAAAAGACCTCTTTCGAATCGCTGTTTGGCCATGCTGGCGTTTTTCAGAAATTCCTCTGCAGAAAGAAGTATCGTAGATGGCATACGGCACCAATTCTCTTGGGTTGTTTGTGGCTTCCGCAATAAGCTCCAGTTTTTCAAATGGGCACTGCAAAAGAAAAGTAAAAAAAAACGAGAAAACAAACACTACTCGTTCAATTGGCATGAGAAAATACATTTAAAAAATGGCGCCCATTGTGCAGTATACAATACTCCTCACAATGAAAATATCTGTGCTGGGAATTCAATATAGCAGTATAACATTGTTGTCACGCTGAAGCAGGCCATCATTCAAACACATCATGGGATGCGGGTAGCAAAGCACTAGCTCGCTTTCAAGAAGGTAGGAGTCAGTTTCGCCCTCAGCAGAAATGTAGAAATGGTGGTGGCATATCTTGCCGGGACTGCCAAGGTCACAGCAAAAATTTTTTTCCCCATTGTTCAACACGTATCAGCTCATTTACGAAAAAAAAAAGTAACAAGATACCCGTGTCCTGGATAGTATCGCGATACATGCGATACACCGTAAAAGTATTTCACTACTGAGATACAAATACATTTTTTAAAAGTGCCTCGATACAGCAATACAGACACTCAAAGTATCTCTTAAATACTATTGCGATACTACCCAGCCCTGTGTGTGGCCCACTTGTAGAAAACAAGTATCAAATATTGACATGTTGATTAGCGCATGTGTGAAGTAGCCAAAGCATTTTCATTAGGGTCTAACAACAAGTGCCTAAGTATTTCATGTAACACTCGTCGAGATGAAGAACATAAGGTCTTAGAGAAGACGTGAATCATTCTGTGTGTAACACATCTGTACATGTGCATAGTTTTGATGAGTCAATATTTTCTATATATGTTCTTTCCTTTTCCAAATAAATTTCAGTTGTGGAATCAGCGCTGTGACCCTCTCTGACTGCTTCTAACCCGTTCCTTTGTAAAATATCCTACGGTGAACACTCCACCAATTTGCCTAACTCACGATTCTGCATCTTTTATTTACATATGGAATCGGGGAAGCAGTTGCGGTCTGACAGATTCCTTTTTTCCACCCCATATTCAAAGATCAGCGCTTCAAACGCTACCGCAACTTTTATTGCAGGTGTCTGAGTACTTTCAATGTGCTCCACGTGTCAGTACCCAGAGAAATAAAACACCAACAAGCATGTGTGCATTGTGTAAAAAAAAAAAGAGAGTGAAAGAAAGGATAAAGTAATTTTGCTGTACAGTTTCGGTTGTTGCGACATTGTTGTTAGTTGTTGTCAGACAAGGTCGCATAAAATACGTAAGTACTCCTTTTTGCTGAAAAGTATATTTTAGACATGTACAAATGAGACGGGATGCAAATCATTAGTAAATACAGCAGTCTAGATCAAAATAATCTAATCCAATCCTAAATGGCCTGCAGGCTATAGCCATTATAATGACTAGAATGTGCTCCAGTAAGCCAACTGGCCGGGCTGTTGCATCCTTGTTTTATAGGAATGCCACGAGATAGCGCCACCTTTACGTTTCCTAGCAGCATTGGCTGCACTGTTGGACTATCGCAGGCTCCTTCAAACTTGCAGCTGCAGTTGATTTTCTTTGTTTGGTT
>WOVY01003545.1:92500-313255 GCA_013436015.1 Rhipicephalus annulatus | reverse complement strand
AAAAAAAAAAAACGAAGCAAACAAGTATAGTCAATGCAATTAGCAATGAGCAATGATCCCAATGCGATTAAATGACAATGAATCATTCAGTCTGTTACGGTGCGGGGAAAAAAAGAAAATTTGAAAAATCTGTTCTCGAAAAATAAGGTGTCAAAGAATTAGGATGATGGTGGCGAGTAAGTCTGATGTAGAAGAGATGAAAAGATATGGTGAGGGGTTAATCGCTAGTTATGATTCCAAAGGAGGTAAAGAAATTCCAAACGTGCAGCTTTCCGTCTCAGTGCAAGGTATGGAATGTTGTTAGCCTGCATCAGTCAGTGGGGTGAGTCATACGGTGAAATTTGGAATAAATAAACCTGACTGCTTTTCTTTGCACATTTTCTAGGTGATTAATGTTGGTTTTAGTAAAGGGGTCCCATACTACACATGCATATTCGAGTTTGGCCTAATTAGTGTGTTATAAGCAAGTAATTTAACAGCTGGAGGAAGACTGTTTGAGCTTATGTCTTAAAAAATATAACTTGCGGTATGCAGAGAACAAATGCCTATTTATATGTGTATTCCACGACAAAGTATAGTAAGAGTTACACCTAAGTACTGGTATGCCGTTTCCTCATGCAATGGTAATGAGCCTAGCCTGTATTCAAAGGAAAGTGGAGCTTTTCTGCGAGAGAAACGAAGATATACTGTCTTACCAATATTAAGTTTCATGTCCCAGTGTTTACACCATTCGGAAATGTTAGCAAGAGCAGTGTAAGGTGGTGCTGATCGTTAGGTGAAGTGATTTCATGGGAACAACACGCAGTCATCTGCAAACAATCTATTTCAATGCTAGGATCAATGACTTGTAAACGAATCATTAATGTATATCAAGAACAACAATGGTCCTAATACACTCCCTTGAGGACCCCGGAACCAACCGGAAGATAGCCAGACCGCCGCTCATTAACTTCCACACACTGGGATCGATTAGTCAAATAACTCCTAATCCATGTGATTAAAATTTCCGGAAGTTTAATTTTTCTGAGTTTTAAGATCAGTTTGTCATGCGGAACCCTATCAAAGGCTTTGCTGAAATCTAGAAATATTGCATCGATTTGACCATTTTTTATCAAAACATGAAGCGAGTGAATGAATAACGGTAAAACTAATTGTGTAACTGTCGAGTAGCCTTTTCTAAACCCATGTTGGTATTAGGAGAATGAATGTTCATCTAAGAATTCATTAATTTGATTGGCGATAATGTGCTCAATAAGTTTACAACAGGATGATGTAAGTGATATCGGTCGATAATTTTCTAATAAAGATCGATCACCTTTCTTGTGTATGGGTACGACTCTAGCTACTCCCAGTCATCCGGTAGTTTACCATGAAGTAAGAATTACGGTAAATTATAACAAGAAAACTTTGCAATAGACTCAGCATATCGCTTCAGAAACATGTTAGGAAGGTTGTCAGGACCACATGAAGATTTCGTTTCAAGTTCAATAGCATAGAAACCACGCCAGGGAAGAGATGAAACTGACATCAGAGGGATGAAATGTTGTGTGATTGGCTGGACAAACACCAGACTTACTAAAAACACTCTGGAAGTACTCATTCAATGACATGCGATGTCACCAGGATCATTAACAATTGAGCCATTAATAGAAATTTGAGACACTGGCTCTTTTTTTCGCTTATATAATTCCAAACTTTTTAGGATCTTCTGAAATAAGTTTGGTAGCCCCCGTCTTAAAATAGTGATCTTTCGAAGAGCTACCGCACGTGCAAGGTTTTCTTTTAGTTCTTTTAGATTGCCAATAGATATGCATTGTTTTTTTAATCTCTTATTTTTCGCTTCAGGTGGATGATTTCACGCGTCATCCATGGTGTCTGCCTATAATTAATTTTTGTTGGTTGGTACAACGTATCTGTACAGAAATTACATATATCTTTGAAACGGCACCCAAGTGAGTGACATCAGTGTCGGTGAAATCAGTTAGACATGTTTCCAATGTTTATTATGGATGCATCGTCTGCACGTGAGTAGTCTTTGAAAGAACGCTTCACAGAATTATTTGATTTCATAGGAGCAACAATGTGTAAGCAAACACTGACAAGAGATGATCAGAAATACCTTCTACAACTTGAACTGTGCACTTGATAATTGTCTGGGTAAAAAAAACCAAATCCAGTACTGATTTCGAAGTACCTTGAACACGTGTTGGTTCCCGCACTATCTGCACTAGGTCATGAGTTAACATTATATGCTCAGCATACTATTGAAATGATTGTTGTTTTCAGAAAGTGATTGAAAGCGCTCCCAATTAACGCCTGGTAAGTTAAGGTCCCCTATTAGAGTATTTTATGATTGTGGAATTGAACAGGTGTTTTCTAGTTTGTCCAGATACTCAGGGGTGGCATCAGGAGGCCTATAAATGGCACACAGCAAAAAAGTTATGGCCCCAGCATGTGATTTTTACGCATAAACATTCTAGGCCGGGGATGTCTTGCAAAAGAACAGCATCTAACGGGTTTTTAATGAGGACAGCCACGCCGCCTCCTCTAGAAGCCCTATCTTTACGAAATATTTGATAACAAGGTGGGAAAACCGTCCTCGTCACATATTTCAGTCCGTAGCCACGTTTCAGTTATGACGGCAATGTGGGGGTCTTGTTCTAGTAAGGGAGACTTCCAAAGGTACTGTTTTATTTATTACACTACGAGCGTTTAGGTTGATTATACGTAAACTCTTGTCAAAGCTCATTGAAAACGCGGTCATGTGTCAGACTGCTGAGATCGCTGGTTCGTTATTTTGACACGCATGTTTTTTTTGTCTCATCCCAAAAGTATAGCTCTTTATCGACCTTTAGCTTGTCATGACAAGCAAGTGCACTTTTTTCTACCTTGTAGTTTTTCTGCTTTCGCGCTTTCCCACAGAAACTTCCGTTTCTTCAAAGTCGCTTGCGAATAGTCATTTTGAATAGATATGCCTGATCCTCTAAGTTTGCGACAGCTATCGAGTATCAGTTTCTTTTCATTGAAATTTTGGAGATAGACAATGACCGGGCGTTTGCTGCCAAGGCGTCCAAGCCTGTGGATGCGGCCGATAGATTCACATTGTACGTTCATCTTATCCCGCATTATCGTCGTTAGAACTTTTTCTTTAAGAAGCGCTTCCGTTTCCTCGGGGCATTCAGAAACGCCATGAATTATTATGTTTGATCGCCTGTTTCTGTCCTCAAGATCAGTTAGTTTCTTTGACTGGAATGTGATAACGTGTTCTATGGATTTAAGCGTATTTTGAACTCCGTCTTCCGGTGATGAAGGTAGTTCAGACAGCCTTTTTTCAATATGACTGACCATCTGCTGAAGGCTACTGATCTGCCCTTCGACATTAAAATAATTGCGCTTTCATTTCTGCAATGTCATTGCGGATTATAGTTTGACCTTCAAGCAACTGCTCAAACAATTCTTTCTGCGTGGGACCTGGGTTAGTTTCAATGTCCCCGCAGAGAAGCAACTTGCAGACGAAAAGACATTCATAGGCAAGGTTAAGGCACTTCCGTGGGCACGGCAGGACAATAATACCACGACAATCACTACGAAGAGAATAATTGTTACAACTGACCTGCAGAACGCAGAACAGAGATCTGGTTAGCGTCATGGCCAAGCCGCGTCCTTCGTGCCCACAAAAGGCAAATCGGTGAGGCGTTTCTTTTATAGCATTTTCTTCGAATGACGTCACGCAGCGACTGCCGATTGGTGTCGCCAGCGGAGTCAAATTGCCAGGGTGGAACCACAGCGGAATTTGTCCGGCGGTGATATCTGGAGGAAGTTGATACTTGTCGATGATGCCGTCGTTTTCCCAGCACGTGTGGCCGCTCACAGCTGAAGATGCGCTAAACTGGAAAAAGCCCTGCAGAACGCAGAACAGAGATCTGGTTAGCGTCATGGCCAAGCCGCGTCCTTCGTGCCCTGCGCGCAGGGCACGAAGGACGCGAAGCATCCTTCGGACTTCATGGCAAGACTTCATGGCATCGGCGCGCTTTCAAACCGGCTAGATGCAGTTTAACGCTAGCTCCGGCCCACAACTGATAGCGTGGGCACTGCTTTTTTTTTGCAGAAGTGATCTGTTGCCTAATACACGTTATTTACCAGTGCATCTGACTCTCAGTGAACATTGTGACGGTGCAGTGCGGCCAGCACGAGCTACTAGTCAGAACGCGCATTTGTAGTATTCAGGAGCATTGCTTAGCGCACCTTCACCGACCCTAATGTAGTGAATTATGGTAAAAAAGCTAAGCTGATGCTTTTTGCTTAGCCTATGGGTGTTTAGGGACTGCACATTCAAGGTCATGCAGGTGATATTTTATCAGCACTTTCATTTTAGCAAGGACATTGCAACATTGCATGCATCGGCCGTCACACTATTCGATGAGAACATATCGCCACGTGCGTACTGCTAGGAAGAGGAAGACGACAGCGCATACGCGACGCTTTTATGCAGCAAGCAATAACAAGAAAGAAAAGGAACGCTCTGGCGTGCAGTAAATAAAAATACTGACCTGCTGATACTTTCTCAACCTGTTAATTACTACTTCTCTCTTCACGTTGCGGGAATACATTTGTACTTAGCTTGCAGTCCTTGGAACAAGACCACGCCTGAAAATATTTCATCAATGTTGTTTTCTCACTACCTGCAAAGTCAAGGCTTTGACCGAAGCACTTCTGTTGGGGAAGTTACATAATATAAAAGAAGGGGATCCACAAAAAACGGAGAGATATATATATAGAGAGAGAGAGATAACTAGAAAATGCGTTTCGGCTCCCCTGAGGAGAGCTGTGTTCGCAATTTAGTCCACAAGGCTCCCGTCATTGTGAGCAAGGCTGCGTCAAGGTCACCGAAATGTCCTTATTCAGCATTTTTCTTTGCGGTCGGTGTCCTCTTCCTAATTTCCATGACGCACTCTTAAGGACACATAAAGAGGAACATTCGCCACAGTAATTAAATAAAACGTGCCTGCTAAAAATACATGACGTCAATGTTCGTTTTTAAGGGACCTGATGGCCTGCTGACGTGGTGGTTATGGCTAAACAACTGTGCTGTTGTTTTTTTTTTGCAGGTGGTGGACGTCTTATCTCCAGCTTTAAAAGCTTCGATCTTATGGGGAACGGGGGAAGGGGGGAGTGTTCTATGCATGGCTACACCAATGTGCGCCACATTACCTTGTTCAGGCAAATCAGTGCTTTTTGTGAGTGTTGACTAATCGCGAAAACGACACAGATGAAAGAAACAGGTACAGGAGATTGGCCCTTACTCTATTGAACAAGCGTCGCTCCTACTGTATCTTCCATCATATAGTAGTTTGCGTGCTTTATTAATGAAAACTGAGTCTTGCTCACATTACTTTCTGCTTTGATTTATTACTAGACTCACAAGCAGCTAGTAGTGGGAGCCTTGCTTGTATCAAGATGGTTAACGTATATTAACAGTATAAGCAAAACGGCTCGAAAATGTCGTGCATTCGTAGCCTTGTAAGCACGTGTTCTCAGATTTGGGTGCACGTTAAAGAACCCCAGGTGGTCGAAATTTCTGGCGCCCTCCACTACAGCGTCTCTTATAATCGTATGGTGGTTTAAGGTGGTTAAACCCAACATATCAATCATTTGTAGCCTTGTTCATTACACCCCAACTACAAGGGTATAAATAGGGTGTTCAGAGAGTGTTTTAATTACGAACACCTCAAATTTTAAAAATTGGGCGTAAAAAGGGTGTTCATATGAGCGATTTTTATGCGTACACCCGTTTTACACCTTTTGGTGTGTAAATTGTTTTAGAGTGTACCACCTGGCAGCGACGCCTGACTAATGGTCACACTTGCGTCGTTTCGCGTGTTTTGTGCAGCGCGTTACTGTGATTCCTGCGTGTTCATTGTTATTATTATTATTTTTATTATTATTTATTACGCACAACGCCCATACAGGCATTATAGGGGGGGTACAACGAAAGAACATGAAAATTTGCAGGTTTACATAAGTTTACATAAATTTGTGTAAAAAACAAAAAGAGAAGAGAAGTACATTTGCAAGACACAAAACATACACAGCCGCACCGAGCACAGCTGCGTCAGAAAAGTAATATGTATTAGAGAAAAAAATACAGAAACCACAAAATTTCAGACCAACTTGAAATAGCTAACGCATTCAATGTCTACTTTCAGTCTGTATTCACGCATGACAACAGTTCTCTCCCAGTATTCAGAAGCCCTACTCCTGAGCTCGCTATTGATGATGTGTTGATTAACGAGAACGGCATCCTTAACATGATACTTAAGTTAGACACAAAAAGGTGCACTGGTCCCGACGACATTCCGAACAGCTTTCTCGTACGATGCTCTCTGTGGTGTGCACGTTATTTGTCAACCATTTTTCGAAAATTCGTATTTTCAAGCACTGTCCCCCAGTCCTGGAAATTAGCCAAAGTTTGCCCTTGCATAAGTCTAGTAACAAGAAACTCCTGTGCAACTACAGACCGATATCACTTACTTAAAGTTCCGGTAAACTCCTTGAGCATGTCATTCACAATCATATAACGGAATATCTTGAGTCAAATAACCTACTATCGAACATTCAACATGGCTTTTGTCATGGTTTCAGCACACTAACACAACTGGTCGAATTTGTGCATGACATATCCAGCAATCTTGACATTGGCAGTCAGATAGACGCGTTATTCATAGACTTTTCCAAGGCCTTTGACACCATTGTACACAATAAGCTGCTAAGTACAGTTGATGCTATTTTAAACAACGCTCAATTAATCAACTGGATAGCTAGCTATCTCAAATCTCGATCTCAATGTGTGTCAATCCACTCCACTTCGTCCTCAACTGTCGGTGTAACTTCGGGTGTTCCACAGGGATCCGTTCTAGGACCTTTACTATATTTAATATTTATAAATGACCTTCCGAACGAATTGAAGTCTCAGGTCCGTCTTTATGCTGACGACTGCGTCTTATATCAGGTAATTTCTTCTCCTAGCCATCATGCCTTACTTCAAGATTCCTTCACCAGCTTTTGCACATGGTGCAGGCTTTGGCAGATACGCATTAACTTTCAGAAAACTGTAGTGGTATCATTCACTCACAGCCGTTCTCCGTTGCTGCATGATTACACTTCCGAGAACACAATAATTCCCCGGGCACAAGAGTATAAATACCTTGGGGTTATCTTATCACACAACTTACCTTGGTCGCGGCATATTGATTACATCACATCCAAAGCACTGAAAAAATTAGGTTACCTGCGTCGTACGTCATCTAAATCTCCGAAAGGCACCAAGTCACTATTGTATAAAACGCTCATACGACCTGTACTGGAATAAGCTTCATGTGTCTGGAACCCGCATATACCATGCGACGTCAACAAAAGTGAATCTCTTCAAAGAAAGGCGGTTCGTTTAATTTGCCATCGCTACGATCAAAATTTTTCACCTTCATCAGCAATGACTTCCTTGAAGCTCCCTCTGCTATCCACCAGACGTGCTATCGATTCTTCGAAGCTATTGCATTCATTTCGTCACTCATCTTGTCGAGTATCTTCAGATGATTACTTCTCATATGCTGATACTCTTTCAACTAGACGTTACCACAGCCTCAACTTAAAGCCTTTCTTTACACACACGAACATTTTCAAGAACAGTTTTTTCCTAGAGTTAATGAAATGTGGGGCAAGCGGCGGTGGCGTAGTGGTTAGAGCATCCGCCTCGCATCAAGAGGTCCGTGGTTTAAATCCCGGTGCCACGCAGTTCCCAACCGGATTAAAAAAAATCCGCGTGTTGATGGAACTGCATTAAGAGGCCTGGGGTGTGCCCTCACCGGTAACCACCGCCGGGAACGCACTCCCTCATCAGAGAAGGATTGGCCACCCTGGTGCAGAATCTGGCCACTACCTCCGACATGCATACGTCAAATAACTCGCGGCCCTCAGTCCCCAGCAGCTCCGAAGCAACTGACCACGGCGGTGGTCAGATCTGCAACGCAGCAGAGGGTGCTAAGAATCGCTGGATCCGGACAGGCCGCCACTAGAACCTGAAATTGGCCACGTTTAACGCTAGAACCTTATCTAGTGAGGGAAGTCTAGCTGTACTATCCGAGGAGCTAGAAGGTGTTAAATGGGATATAATAGGGCTCAATGAGGTTAGGAGGACAGATGAGGCCTATACGGTGCTACAAAATGGGCACGTTCTTTGCTATCGGGGCTTGGCAGACAGAAGAGAAGTCGGAGTGGGGTTCCTAATTCACAGAAACATAGGTGGCAACATAGAGGAATACTATAGCATTAACGAAAGGGTGGTAGGTATTGTAATTAAACTGAATAAAAGATACAAGATGAAGGTAGTACAGGCTTACGCGCCTACATCCAGCCATGATGACGCTTCAGTTGAAAGCTTCTATGAAGACGTGAAATCGGCAATGAGTAAGGTAAAAACACAGTATACATACTATACTATAGTGTCTGCATGACGGCTGATATTTCTACTGTCTCACATTGGTGCATTAAACACATATCTCGCCGCCACGCACTGAACGTTTTCTAATCTTTCTTTATTTGAAGATGTTGCAGGATCCCACACACAGCATGCGTACTCCAGTACTGATCTCACGTATGCCTTCTATTGTACCTTCCGGGTTTGCTGTGGAAACGCATGCGTGTTTCTTTTTAAGAATCCTAAGCTCCGACAAGCTTTATTTACAGTGTACTCCACATGCCGATTACATGATAGAGACGGGCCGAAAAAAAACACCTAGGTATTTGTATCTGCATACCATTTTTACCGGAGAGCCGTTTATTGTTTATTCAAGTTCACCTGTTTTTTTTTTCTGGAAAACCTCATGCATACAGTTTTCTTAAGATTCAGTTTCATTTCCAATCGCTGGCACCGCGCGTACATTACACATGCGTCGTTTTGGATTATGGAGCAGTCACTTTCAGAGGTAATCTGATGGTATTTATTTATTTATTTACTGTACCCTCAAGGCCCAAGGGCAATACGGAGGGGAGGGGTGAACGGAAAATTGTACAAAATTGGGTAGTAAATAACAGAACAAGAACAACAGTGCAATAAAACAAACGACTAGAAATAGCAGAGCATACATTGTAGCAAGGAAATTCTTTGCAATAATATTAAAAAACCAAAGTAACATGACATATAATTCCTGTTTATGCAACTTTACAGCAACAATAAGGTGCCATAAATTTCAAGTTAAACAATGTTAGCTATAGCCTCTCAAAAAAAGTTTATTATCAATGTTGGTCACTATGTCATTGGGAAGGTGGTTCTATTGTCGAGATGTTCTAGGAAAAAATGAATGACTAAAGGTGTTGGGGTTTTCTGCTTGAATTCCGACTTTAAAGCGATGGTCTACACGGTGCGATAAGTAATGTGGCTGTGAATTGAAGTCATTATGAAGAAATGGGTGATGATATTATTTACGAAACAGAGTTAAGCGAGCTATTTTTCTCCGTGATGCTAGTGATAGAAGAGGTAGGTTAGCTTTCAATGAAGATATGCTGGAAGTGCGGTTATAATTAGAATAAATGAAACGAACAGAATTGTAAAACGAACAGAGCAGGGCCCATCTATACACTCAGGATACACTGATCCAGTTGCATCACAATCACCTACAATGTGGAAGTGGCACTAGTAAAGTTTTATTCAGTATGGAACTTCACAAAGCATTTGACAACGTGAAGCATAGTACCATTTTAGGCAGTCCATCTGAACTACGACCAGGGGAACGCAAATTTAATTACATCCATGTTTTCTTATCTAATCGAACTGTTGAACTCTCAGTGGGTGACCTCCGTTCTAAGGTCATCACTCTCGGTGATCGCAGCACTCCTCAAGGAGCCGTTTTGTACCCTTTTCTTTATAAACTCGCTAAGAGATCACTACCGCCAAAACTTGACATGATACCCAGCCTGCGATACACACTCTACGCCGATGACAACATGCTCTGGACGATGGTGGGATCCGCAGGTCAAATTGAGGAGACTCTTCAAAGGGCAACCAACGTAGTCGTTCAGCACGTGTCAGAAGCGGGTTTAGAATGTTCCAAGAGCAAATTGGAGCTACTATTACTGCAACCTCCAGACCACCGCGAAATTACCACTCCACTTCCTAGTATTAACGTGTATTTAAATTTCACGCAAATACTTCATGTGGCCCCCTAGATAGTACTCTGACCTTTTGTGCAAACAAACCACCACAACAACATCACGCTATATACCGTCTCACCGTAACGGTGAAGCAGACGGTCCATCTTTTATCTCGAGTGAGTTCGCGAAATGGAGGCACGAAGGAGAAGAAACTGCTACAGATATTTCAAGCCTTCGTTTTACGCTTCACGTATGCTCTTCCTTTTTTGCATCTCCTTCAATCCGAGCGAGCCCAACTAAATCGGCTCATACGCAAAGCGTATAAGGTGGCATTGGGGCTCCCCCGAAACATCTCGACAGAGCACCTCCTCCGTCTCTGCCTGCAAAACACCTTAGAATAACTTCTTGAATCGCATCTTAAGGCGCAAATTCACCGATTCAGGGGAGCCGGATGGGGCCTTGGCCACGTGGCATTTCCTACGGGTAATGATCCGGCTGCCATACATCCCAACATCAGAAAGGAATTCCTCATAAAACCACTGAACATGTTGGCGAACCATCACTATGGTAGAAGGAAAGTGAGGGCCATATTCTCGCAGAAAACTTACGCGTCCAACCCAACCATTGCTTACGTAGACGATGCCCAATACTGAGAGTTTACCAAAGCATATGCAATAAGCTTGGTGGCTGTGCCCAGCAACCACTGTTTCCGGCAACGCCAGTTCACATCAAATTAAAACGGCTGGTTCTGTCCGTGTGCTTAACACGACAGAAACCGAGGAAGCGGCCATAGCGCTAGCAGCAGCAGCCCAATTCACCACTATACTCAGTGACTCAAAAGCTGATATATCTAACTTCGCACGTGGCATTGTGGCCCCCACAACTCTGCGTTTACTCTTGGCCAGACTCTTTATAGATGCTGAGGAAGACGCACCACGCTCTACTGAGCTAGTATGGGTGCCGGCTCACGCTGAAAACCCAGGGAACGAGGCGACCCACCTATATGCTCGAGGATTCGTCAGCCAAGCGGTGGCATACCCGCCTCTGATTCGGGAAACCCTGGTGAATCCTTGACATCCTACCATGACATGACACCGTATTACCGTCTGTCAAGGCAGTCAAAACCACCCCCACACCACAGGCTAAATAAGCGCCCGGAGGTTATCTGGCGCCGCTTGCAAACACATGCATTGCCGTGCCCATAAAGTTAGGAACGTATATACCCCGACACGATTGATCCGCATTGCTCGCCTTGTGGCTCAATAGCCACACTTAATCACATTCTCTGAGTCTACGGGGAAGATCCGCCCTCTCTCGATCTCCAAGCCACTCCCTCGCCAAAAAGCTGGGAGGCAGTTCTGACCTCCACCAGTCTGGCTGTTCAGATCAGGCCGTACAAAGAGCAGAGGAGGTGGCCACCAGGTTCAGCCTGGTGGATCACCTACTTCCCTAAAGTCTGACGACAATAAAGTTGTGTTCTCTCTCTCTACTCGCACGCAGCGTTCATGTGTTACCGGCCAGCGTGGCCCAAGTGTGCGTCTCCAGCTGCCTCATCACTGCTCGTTCCGGCATTAATTTCAGAATGATTGCTTCAAAGAGGACCGAACCAAAATTGATTCGCTCCACCGTGAATCACCGCGTTTCCAGATTTTATTGTGTTTTCATCGCCACTTGTGGACACAGCTGATGGCGGCGGCGACAATGGCAGTGGCGAAGACATACCCATGGATCATTTCAATGCTTACCAGCACAGACTCTTGAAGACATCCGGCTTGCTCCACCGATGTGGCTTCATAGCATCGGTGGACAAAAAGAGCTTTAGAAGATAGCCCACAGATTTTGTGCAGTTTCCTTCTCTTATTGACAAAATATATTCAAGTAAATGTTCTTTTGAGCTACATAGAAATTTCAAAACATTTGCGTTTTCTTTACGCACGTGCCTAGCATGTGAAAAACTGAAAGGGAGACTTTTTTTTACCCTTGAAAAAACATGAAAAGGTGCTTTCAGTTTTGACGTTAGGGGCTGGTAAATACGGTGACCAAAAGTTTTTTGAGGTATAACGCTCGCAACCTTGAAACCGTATATACACGTGCGCGCCGTGCAATCAGGCTCAAAAGGTCAAGAGAAAATCGCGTCACCATTTCGTGTGATTACGTGAGCAGACGAGTTAGGACCGCGGAAGGTGAACGCTTGGCAGCCCTGGAAGCGCTGAAAATCGGCGTTCTTTGCACGTGTTTTGAATTGGGTTTGATATTGGTCATATTAATCAATTCTACAACCACTGGTTCGTCTTCAGTTGCATTATTAGCACCGAATCGTTTATACTTTGTTTCAGAAGCTCCCTTCATATTTTTGGAGGCTACAGGCCCCTCAGCTGAGAGGAAGGGCACTTGTAGCCTCTTCCTATGTATTCAGTCGCACCGTGTCGTCTGTTCGCCGTATTGACAGCATCTGCTCGCCAAATTGTAGTTATTATTGCTAGTTTATTACCTTAAAATACAGTAAGGCTACTAAACAAGCAACCACACGGAAAACATGAAGAATCGCGAATTCGTTACTCTGCTAAGATCACTCTATAGAATCTGAAGCTGGCGGATAGCTTCACTTTGTGGCTCCCCGACGCAAATCATGGCTCTCGTTTGTCTCCGTTGACCCGTTCTTTCACGTCTCCGGTTGCATTGCTCCTTTTCTCTCTTTTTTGTTTTCACCGAAGGAGGACCCGACGCGCGCGGTATGCTGTGCGAGGTTGCATGTCTGGTATTTGGTCACGCAACCTTCTTGCCAACGATGCAGTCGGACCACTGCCCCGGCACGTTAGGCTCAAAAGGTGTGGCTAAGCAAGGAGCAAATCTCGCTAATATTGAAAAAAAACACGCTTTAGTCCTAGAGTGAGATTAAACAAATCGATGGGTGACTTCATCATTTGTTAACTGCTGTCAGCGCATTGGGCGTGTAGCAAGAGGAAGTCCGAATCGGAGCGGGCGGTTACTTCTGCATGGGTGTTGCCATATTGATATCTGAACAAAGTTATCGGCAGTAACCACCCCAGTTATCTAAATGCGTACGAAAGAAATGCAAAAAAAGAGTAGACATCATGTATTGATGTGGCGTAAAACACACTAAGAAACGCCAATTCTAGCCAACCCTATCAATTTTAAGGCACTTGTATGTGGGACTACGTTTCGCTGCGCAAGCGTATGGCTTTCTTACACCCCGTACCGTTGGCAGTGCTGAACCAAAGTGGTGAAACATAGTATAGGGGGTCAATAACTACGCGTTTACGCAAAAAAGCGCTACATGC
Source organism: Rhipicephalus annulatus (assembly GCA_013436015.1). NCBI lineage: Eukaryota > Metazoa > Arthropoda > Arachnida > Ixodida > Ixodidae > Rhipicephalus > Rhipicephalus annulatus. The sequence continues at coordinate 299,807 of WOVY01003545.1, read as the reverse complement.
GTTAAGTTGATGTCACTGCTCGCATCAAGAAATCCTATCAGCAAAACATACAAACACGCCACAAGAAAGGAAAAACAGATAAAGATATACTTTGATGTATATTTGATGATGCAGGTGGCGCAAAGATACATATATTCAGCAACATTGATGGCATGCTGACACACTCATTGCTTTTACGTCAAATATTGAAGGCTTTAATCAATTTTCTTGCTACCTTATTTTCATGATGCGACTCATTGTGTCGCCGAAGAAAGGCGCACAACCACATTCATGACAAGTGAAGATAGTGTATACGGTTCAGTCTCTGAGAATGAGCGTTTGTGTTTGTGATTTGTGGGGTTTAACGTCCCAAAACCATCATAAGATTATGAGTGACGCCGTAGTGGAGGGCTCCGGAAATTTCGACCACCTGGGGCTCTTTAACGTGCACCGAAATCTGAGTACACGGGCCTACAACATTTTCGCCTCCATCGGAAATGCAGCCGCCACAGCCGGGATTCGGATCCCGCGACCGGCGGGTCAGCAGCCAAGTACCTTAGCCACTAGACCACCGTGGCTGGGTGAGTGTTTGTGTTCTCAAAGACGAACGTTGATGCATCTTCGGCTTCGGCACACAAAATTCTTTTCACATGATAATAGAATTTCATATACAATGGCCTCCTACCCTTCTCTATATTGGGAAGTGTGGTTTATTCCGCAGTTGTTCGAAATACTGTCCTTCTTTTTGTTATGCTTAGCAACGCTTCTTTGCAGTTTTAGTCGAATTGACACAAACTTACACGAGACGAAAAATTCACAGAATATCCACGGCGTGAATGACGATGAATGGGGCGAAGCGTCCATCCATCTATCCGTTTGTGTGTCCGTTCTTCTATGCATGCGTCCATGCATTCAATCACGCTCGAGAATGCAGACGCTGTGCGGGTAACACGGACGAGACGCGAGCCAAAAAAGCCAAGCGCAAGCGTCTTCAACGCACCCGTCCCTCTGCTTCGCCCATGACCCTACCAACATCCGCCTCGTACGGAGACCATACAGGTGACTGAGAGAGGCACTCGTTCTCTGCGTACCCAGACACAGCCCGCGCAGCAGCCAATGGAATGGATGGATGGATGGATGGATGGATGGATGGATGGATGGATGGATGGATGGATAGATGGATGGATGGATGGATGGATGGATGGATGGATGGATGGATGGATGGATGGATGGATGGATGGATGGATGGATGGATGGACGGACGGATGGATGGATGGATGGATGGATGGATGGATGGATGGATGGATGGATGGATGGATATGGCTGTACCCTTTAGATCGGGTGGCGGCTAGCGCCACCAAGCCATAATACTTAATGAACCAGAAACTAGATTTATTTTTTTTCTTAAAAGGTGAGGTTGAGGATTCGTGCTTTGCAGCAAAGGGTTCAATTTCTACTCGTGCCTTGACTTTAGCCACCAATCAGATAACCTCCTTCTAGTTAGTTCTCCCCGCTTAAAGTCTATTTTGCCCTCACTGTCCCTAAACCCAAGTGCTTTGAAAAACTATGCGCAATCAACCTGAACTACAGGGTGAAGCCCTTTACAGAACATTATCAAGTGTTCGGCAGTTTCTTGTTCCTCTCCACACGCACTGCATACCGCGTCTACCCCTTCGTATTTGGCCCGATATATCTTTGTTCGCAATACTCCCGTTATGGCCTCAAACAGTGGAGAACTACCCCGAGTATTATCATAGATCCTTTTCTTGGCTATTTCCTGCTTAAAAGTTCGATAGATCTCTAGTGCGAACTTCTTAATCATGCCAGTTCTCCACATATCAGTCTCAGCTTCCTTCACCTTCTTCATAACCGATAATACTTTTTGGTTTGGCCCCCTGCTGTGTCCAAGTATTCACCAGTCAATTTTCTGGTTCGCTTCCGCTATTTTGTATCGACATTCTTCATGTACAAGTAGCTGAATACCTTCCTAGCCCAACGCTCCTCCCCCAATTTTCTCAATCGCTTCTCAAATTACATCTTTCTGCTAGCTTCCCTGCCCTCAAATGATGTCAATCCCATATCACCTTGTACTCCCTGATTTGGTGTATTCCCGTGAGCTCCTAAGGCAAGCCTACCTATTCCACGTTGCTCAATTTCTAATCTTGCTTGAACTTCTTGTCTGATGCACAAGACCACATTGCCGAAGATCAGACCAGGAACCATGACCCCTTTCCATATTCCTCTCACAACATCATACCTATTGTAATTCCACAGTGCCCTGTTTTTCATTACCGCTGCATTCCTGTTACCTTTAGTTGACACGTATATTTCCTGTTCCCTTAGATACTCGGCCCCATTGTTCATCCATATGCTAAGAGAATTGTACTTATCTGTTATCTCTAGCGTGACCTCCTGTATTCTAAGCTCACTACCTTCATTGTCATTAAAAATCATGACTGCTAATTTTTATGCTGATTCTCAAATGTAACCTATCTCCCTCATTACAGCAGATGTCCACCAATCTCTGCAAATCTTCCTTGTTGTCGGCCATCAGCAATATATCACCTGCGTACTTCAATGCTGGTAGTGCCTCTTCAATGAGTTTTTCTTGTTTGACGAAAGTGACGTTGAAGCCCAGTCCACTTCCTCTAATTTGGCCTCTAATCCTTGTAGGTACATCAGTAATAATAAGGGTGACAGGAGCACCCCTGCCTGAACCCTCGTTTTACCTCTGCAGGCTTGGATACCCGTTTTCCCCACTTTTTAATTACCTTGTTACCTTAATAGATATCCTTTAAAATATTAGTGACTACATCTTCCACGCCTAGCGTGTCCAGTATTCCCCACAATTCCTCTTGAACCGCGCTACCGTACGCTCCCTTGATATCCAAAAATGCTAGCCACTGGGGCCTGTGTTCTTTTTCTGCTATTTCGATGCACTGTGTCAGTGAGAACAGATTGTACTCCAACCTCCTGTGTTTCCGGAACCCATTCTGCAGTTCCCCCAGCGCTCCCTCATCCTGTATCCATGCCTGCAGTCTTTCCTTTATAATCATCATCGCCAGCCTGTAGACCACTGATGTCACTGTTATAGGACGGTAGTTGTTTATGTCAGCTTTGCCCCCCTTTCCTTTATAAATCATGCTCCCTCTGCTAAGTTTCCATCGATCGGGAACTTCTCCATCGATTCTTATTTTGCTCACTGCCTCTCTCAGTGCCTGCTTAGACGTCGGAACTAATGTCTTTATCAGCATAATTGGAATTCCATCTGGGCCTGTTGATGTACTACTAGGAATCCTTTTCTCAGCTCTTTCCCACTTTTATTGTGAAAATGGAGCCATTGCGCCACTTGATTCATCCTTGTATACTGTGGCGCAGAAAGCACTTCTTTGTTGAAATTTTTCGGTCACCCTTGTTCTTACCTATTCAATAGCTTCGTCCCCTTCCAGCCTAGCACCTTGAGCTGTAGTTATAAACCTCTGCTCTAGGCTCGTCTAATTTCTTAGGGAGTTTAGATGGTTCGAAATATTCGCAGCTGCCTTTTTATGTTTTGTACGAACTTCTGCCAGCCACTGGGCTCCCTTTCTTCTAATCTTTTCATTGATCAGAAGGGATGCATCCCTTCTACAGCTTAGGAAGGTTTCCCATTTTCTTTCAACTTCATCTGTCGGTTCACCCCGCTGCTTAGCATGTCTGTGTTCTCTAGAGGCTTCCAGACGTTTTGCTATGGTTCTCTTAACTTCCTCATCCAACCAACTTTTGGGTTTATGTCTTCTTTTCGGGGTGACTTGTCACGTGCCTTAGCAAGCTCTAGCTCAAACAGTCTAATTATATTCGTGTATGTCCACACTGTTTCATTATCCTCAATGATCACTTTCTCAATTTGTTCAGTGGCTGTTTCAATTCGCCTTTCTGAATAAAAATTTTCCTGTAGTTGCTCATCTTGTCTCCTTCCCACTTTCACTCTCTTCCAAAACTTAGCTTGATATGTTTGTGATCACTGCGCACACTTCTGGAGCCACCTTCATCTATGTGCATTCCTCTGAGCTTATCATACATCCCTATGTGACATCAGTGCGTAATCTATCGTCGATTGCAGCCTTCCTACCTCCCATTTTATTTGCCCTTCACACTTCTCGGTACTGTTGCAAATGATCAAATCCAGCCTTTCACACATATCCATGACCATTTTGCCTGTCGGGTCGGTATAACCATCTATATTTTCTATGTGTGCATTCATATCTCCTAGTATAATTATTTCGCACTCTCCTTCTAACTCCTGAATGTCCTTTGATATACACTCTATCATTGCCTGGTTTTCCTCTCTGGCCTTTGCTCCCATCCACAAGTACACGAAACCAAGTAGTGTCATTTGCCCTGCCACTTTCCCTTTTAGCCATAAATGTTCCTTGCACTCCTGCTTGACCCTTTTCCAGTGTGTACTTTTATGAATGAATGCCTCAATACCACCCCCTTTCTGCTGCCTTCAGTTCTCATTACAATAATCCCATGCGTAGTCCGCTTTGTTAGGAGGTTGTTTCATGCCCCTGAGATGTGTTTCTACAAAATCGTATACCATCGGCCTTTCCTCCCTTAGCTGTTCTTCTATCTCTTCCCACTTCAGCCTGTTCCTACCACCATGCATGTTAATATACCCTATGCCTGAAATGGCTCGGCGCTCGATGCTACGTTTATTTCTGCCCCGGACTCTGCCTATCTTGGATACTGGTGCCACTTTGGAATCGTATCTGTTCATACCACCTGTCAAAGAGTCTCCCTGGTTGTTTTACTCGTTACTAGCTATCGTGCACCCAGAAGGGCCCGCTTGCCGCCCAAAAAGCTACTGCGCGTCCAGCAGGTCACCAACCCACCTCATGACCTAGCCGCCCATCGAAGTGAATTCTGTCTCGTTGAAAACCACCCCACATATGCACCTCTCTGTTTATTTCCACCACCTCAAAGCCTTTCTCTCGACTCATCCGCCATATCTCTTGGTTTTTGTTGACCACCGCTCTTTGCAGGTTGCTATCACGCACCGGTACCTCCGGGATTATGCATATCGCTACCTGTATTTTAGGATAAGTAGCGTGCATGTCATCGACGCCTTTCGCCAGTGTAGTTGCTCGTCCTGCTGTACCTTCATTTAAGACGTCGTTTAAACCACCTGAAGTTATCACGAGGTTTCGTATATCAGCTGTAGTTTTGAGTTTTGCGCTTGCTTGCCTCATGACTGCTTCCAGCTGGTGTTCTGGGAACGCCCCTACTGCATCCCTCTTGTCACCTCTTACCCTCTCTTTGATGGCTTCTGTGCATGGATTTAAATTCGAGTCCCCGGTGATTATCACATGCTGTGACTTTTCAGCTGGAGCGTCCAGCACCTGGCTGTTACTTGCACCTGTGACGCCGGCTGCTTTGTCCCCTCCCAGCCCCACCACTACTTCGCTGAAGCTGAGCCTTGCGACAACTGAACCGGCTGAACCTGTTTTTTCCAAACTTGCTTGCTCTCTCTTCTCCACAGTTCTAATTGCCGGTTCCCTAGTGTTCTCTCCGTAGGCCGCTCCTCTGTTTACCTTGGCTAGTGCTTCCTCGGCGGACTTCGGCTTTTCTCCCATAGCCCTCGTTTTCTCTTGCTCTGTCGCCAACGCAGGCTCGAGGTCGGTGATTCTCATCAGCTTGTTACTCTGGGTAACCATCATTTTCTCCAATTTTTCTCGACCTCGCATTGCCTACACTTCGCGTCAGCCTCTTCTCCTTCCGCTTCTACACTTGGGTCCACTTTAAAACCAACCCCACATCCTGAACACTTCAGAGTTTCTTTAACCATGTCTTTCCGACACTAATTGTTCTATGACTTGTCTCACCCGATAATTGCAAAAGTCGGGCCCTGCCCTACGAAAAAGAGAAAGTCTAAGGTCTACTACAATAACTTGCTTGTTCAATGTACGTGCACCTCCCCCACGGGGTGGCAAAAGAAAAGAAAAACAACAAAAAACAAAAAAAATCAAACATACACACAAACTAATAAATACTTGGTGACTGACCCACGAAAAAGCCATACAATAAATTAAGTGCTACAGGGATTTTAACTGCTGCCCTATAATTATAACGATAAGCTCAAAACATGCTAAAACAACTTATTTTCGCAGTCGATCGGGAGCGCTCAAAAACACGTCCATCCACCGTGACAGTTCGAACCGAACCGAAGATCAGCGGTACAGCGCCATCTATAATATCCTGACTCAACTGAAGTTCGTGTGACCTCTATGAGAAAGTGCCGTCTATTATACTGTTCGAGACATACAACCTTCTTTTCTTTCTCATCTCTTCTTCCCTCACTTATGCGTGACGGATGAGAAGGTTAGGCTACGAGGAGCTTCGCCCCTTAAAAAATAAGGGGACCCGAGACCTTCGCCTTTAGGAGCTAAACGCGATAACAATATTATGTTCATAGTGAGTACTTCAAACATTCGGTGCATGAAACTTTTTTGAACTTGCTGTGCACCCACTACGTAAACTCAAGGGAATAGGCGCGGTAGCGTTTCTGCCTTTTGTAGTGCTTGACCAGCTTTGAACGATGAAATTATAATAATAATCTCAACTACGGTACCCGATGGCGATGTACGCTTGTACCACGCATTATTACGACAATATTTCGTGTACAAGGCATGACCTGACGTCGGCGCTCTTGCGTCTATAATCAAGGCATGGACTAAAATTAGCTTGCATCCCTTAATTACCTAATCTCTATTTGCTGATCAGCCGAATCAGTAATAGTGAGGTTCAGCATTCATTAGAAGTAATTAAGCATACTTCAGCACATCTTGCCGAGCTGGGCGTGAATAGGTACATGAGAATCTCAGCTTGGCATAATTATGTTTTAATAATTAAGCTTTAACTTGATCAGCTCTGTTATGCGTAGTCAACTCCGTTTCATCATAATTTACACGTTTGAATAGGGTGGATGTTTAATCACCTTGGCTTAACTAGGCGCAGCTATTAAATTCGCTTGACGCGTCCACGTCTGCACGCAGGTGCTTCCTCTGAACATTGTGAACCGTGAAACAACAGTGGGCGCGTTGCCTCTGCTGTGTAAAAAATAAATAAGAAAAGTAATCAAAACATAGTAGTATATCCGATGCAGTCGAGTACCGTCTAATTTTACTCAAGCATAGCACGTGTGCTAAGCGAAGAATCGGGGAATGACTAGGTATTTCAACGTTCCGACTCACCAATCTTCTCATTTTCGTCGCTGTGGATGACCGGAGAAACCAAGCTACGTCGTGAAGTTCGGCGTTCTGGACCAATTATTTTTTGTTTCTTTGTTTTTTGTCTTGCCATGATGCAACTTTTCACTTCATGCGATTCAGAAAGATCCCAGTACAGCTGATATTGATGATATGCGAAGCACGAATGAGGAACGTCGATATGTCGCTTTCAAATCAGCACAATGTTACGAGGCGCACGTGACTTAGGACCTAAATCACCTCTATGTGATGATTATCATGTTTGAACGTGTCATTTATATTCATCGTCTATCCACATAACGGGATACCGAATTTATATATCTGGAGCTAGCAAAACGGCCGCGAGCACGCCATGAGCGTGGCATGTAGTCATGTTTTACATGGCACGCATGTCATCATTATTATGCTTGGAGGTATAATTTACTTTCACCGTTCTTTCACGCCACGTAATATCAAATTTCGTACATGTGCAGCTAGCGAAACGGCCGCGAGCGCATCACGAGCGTGGTATGTTGTCATATTCTTACATGACACGCATAACATGATTATAACGTTTGCACCATTCATATTATTTCGTCATTCATTCACGTCGTGTAACAGCCAAATTTCGTATATATGAAGCTAGCGAAACGGCTGTGAGTGCACTATGAGCGTAGCATGTAGCCTTTATTTATATGGTACCCATGTATGATTATGATGTTTGTACGTGTCATGTTCCTTTGTCGTCCGTTCGCGCCCCGTAATACCAAATTTGGTATATGTGAAGCTGTCGAAACGACCGCAAGCGCACCATGAACAGGGCGTGTAGTCATGGCTTACATAACGTGCATGTCATAATTTCTACGTTGAAGTCTGTCGTGTTCGCGATGCAGTCATGTCATACCTCACCAGTTCTGAAATCTGTCATGTGACCGAAACCACCGCAAGAGGTGCAGGACCATAAAATGTAAACCAAGACATTAATGACATACATAAAATTATTTTCATGTTATGACTAGTCAGTTATGCTCATCATATAGTCATGTTAGGGCATACCAACATTGGTATACATACGAATATCGAAACGGCCAGGAAAGCTGAAAGGCGTTGATGGAGATAGATAGATAGATAGATAGATAGATAGATAGATAGATAGATAGATAGATAGATAGATAGATAGATAGATAGATAGATAGATAGATAGATAGATAGATAGATAGATAGATAGATAGATATGGTCAAACTCGCCGAAGTTTGCTAAGAAATGCTGTGCATTTGAAAGCCTTGCGGCACGTGGTGCAAGACATCCCAACTAAACGCTGATGATCGGGAAAGCAGGATCTGCGGTTGTTAGAGTGCTACTAACCAGGTCTGACAATTTCGAGATGACAAAGCACAATGCTTCGATGTTCACGATCTCATCTGCCATAATTTGCAACTCTACGCGCAGCGGAAATGGGTGAAAGTTCAAAATGAACTCTGGTTCTTTTTTTTTGCGAGTGTGCACTCACATCAGCAGAAGAGCATGACGTGCGCGTATGTATATGTACACGGGAGTGCAGTAACGTTGGTCCTCTATGCGGACGACTGTGCTCTGACGTTGCCAAAAATGGCACGTGATGTGGCGAAAATGATTTAGTACGACATGCATAGTTTGTGTATTTGTAGCTTGAATGGAGTAACAAATTTCTAAATAACTAATGAGATGCAATACGAGAATGTTAGCGTTTTTTTTCTCCGTGAATTGCAACAATATGTGGGGCTAATATGCTGGCGTTTCGCATGCGTTCATGTACCCGCGGTCAGCGCATCGAGCAGACGGCAGCCGAAAAAGGCGTTTTCGCGCTCATTGTGCTCATCTATTCTACCGCATCTAAGCCAACGTTCCCAAACAATCCCGCAGAAACAGGCAGTAAACCTCAAAACAACACTGGTCAAAAAATAAAATCACAGCATATCCACGGAGTGCATGAATGTAAGTGGGGCGAAGCATCCATCATTCCGTCCGTGCTTCCGACCACCCGTTTGTTCTTGCTTACGTCCATCTGGGTGTCCATCCGTCCACCGCCCGAGCGCCAGTCCATGCGTCCATCCGTGCGTACGTCCCTACGTCCCTCCGTCCGTGTGGGCGTTACTCTTTGGGTCCGTCTGTGCGTCCGTCCATCCATCCGAGTGGCCTCTCATCTATCTGTCTGTCTGCCCATCTGTCCATCTGTCCGTCCATCTAGAGAACACTCTAAGTAGCACTACCTCGCATGTTTTCATCGTATTTACACAATGATTAGCCATAAGCACAACAGAGGATGAAGAAGTCAGCATCACGAGTGGCAGTTTCTGGCGTTATTCAGCCGCCGAAAAGTCCTTGTGCATCGCCGGTAGTATTAGGGAAGATATATGTATTAGGGAAGGTATATATTGTTTCTGATATATGTCAATGATATCGCAGATATAGCAAAACCCCTTGTTAGGCTCAAACTGTTTGCTGAGGATTGTTTAATTTACGCGCGAGAGACTGGTAGGAAGGACCAATTGAACATTGTAGAATGTACAAAGGAATTACGATCATGGTGTGGAGCTTCGGGAATGGAAACAATTATTCGAAATCTTCCGGCACACACATTTCTAGGGAAAAAAACGATAATTCCATTTGAATACTGTATCGGGAATCACACCTTGTGGACAGTTAATGCGTTTAAGTACCTAGGTCTCACAATAACGCATTACCTAAAATAGCACACACATATTCATAGTGTTGGCTCTAGGGCCTCACCAAAATTGTACATATTAAGAAAAAGACTGCAGGGTGCTAGTAAGGACGTAAAACTTCTTGCTTTTAAAACTTTCATACGGCCGATATTGGCATATGCCAGTATTGTCTGGAGTCCCCAGCAAAAAGTGCTTGTAAATAAACTTGAACGCATACAACGACTTGCAGCTCGCTTTATATGCTCGAGATATAAGCAGAACGATTCAGTCACATGAAATGCTACAACTATGTGATGTGGAGACGCTCCACAAGTGCAGACGCGAAAATAGATAGTTTTTTTTTTTCAATTTTTAGAAGGTTAGTTTAAAATTTACAGAAATGACTACATAGAACTACCTGGGAATCGAAGCGAGAGAGCAAACCATACACGAGTACTGCAACCTTACTTTGCACGAACGAAGGCGTTCCGTCATACTTTCTTCCCCGATGTCATTGAAGATTGGAATGGGTTATCGAATAACATAGTCACTGCGGGTGATGTTAAGAATTTGTGCATTTACTTAATTTACATTTATGTGATTTATTGTAAACAATATTACGATTGTTATTTGTTGAATTGTGAATCAGGGTGTGTGTTTTTCGTTTTTCGTTTGGAATGCAGAGCTTTCATGGATTTGTATATATGTATACCTTGGTTTATCATTTGGAGATGTATATATATATCCCCAATTTGTTTGTACAGTGTGTTGTACCTTTCTTGTAATGATCCTCAATAGAGGGTTGACAATATTTCAAATGAAAAAAAATAAAACAAGACAGCACCTTAAGTTTCTGCGTTAATTACCGCAAGCTCAATCACATTAGGAAAAAGGATCCGGCCCCTCGTATAGCCGATTCCCTTGGTCGACTACGCCGTGCACGCTATTGCTCGTCGATGGTTTCACGGAGCGGATATTGGCAAATAGAAGTTTACAATAGAGACAAAGAAAAATCAGCATTCTTGACACTGGATAGTCTTTATCAGTTTAATATACTGCCGTTTGGCTTGTGCTCAGCACCGGCAACGTTTCAGTGGCTCATGGACAGAGTCCTATCAGGTTTGAAGTGGCAACCGTGCCTGGTATATTTTGACGATGTCATTGTATTTTCAGCGATAATTGATGAGTGCTTGAAGTGACTGCAAAGGGTATTTCAAGCGATACGATCGGCCAGACTAACGCTTAAGCCAGAAAATGTCACTTTGGCTTCGAAGAGCTTCTTTTCTTGGGACACCTTGTCAGCAGTGAAGGGTATAGCGTGACCCAGACAAAATAGCTTGCTGCTGCAAGTTTTCCCACGCCATCAAACAAGAAGGCAGTGAGGCAATTTTTAGGCCTCTGCCCTATTAGCGACGCTTCATAGAGAATTTTTCGCCTGTAGCATCACCTTTGACGCAACTCACCCGAAAAGACGTCACGTTCGTGTGAGGTGAACAGCAGCAGGCAGCGTTCAACGAGCTGCGACAACGTCTTCAAAACCTGCCAGTTCTTGGACACTTAGACAATGTCGCTCTGACAGTGGTTCACACCGACGCCAGCAATGACGGCTTAGGAGCTGTGCTCGTTCAGTGGCAGGATGGCGCCGAACGAGCAGTTGCTTATGCAAGTAGGACTCTCTCACGTACAGGGGAGAATTGCTCCACCGCTGAAAAAGAGTGCCTTGCGGTGGTTTGGGTGGTCATGAAGTTTCACACATATTTGTACGACCGCCCGTTTAAAGTCATCAGGGGCCACCACTCTTTGCTGGTTGACGAACGTAAAGGACCCGTCTGGACGATTGGCGCGCTGGAGCCTCAAGCTTCCAGAAATGGGTATGGCTATTCGGAAAGTGATATACGGACGCCGATTGCATTTCTCGCGCCCCATTAGAAGACGCAAATGCCGAAGATGTTGACGACGTGGCGTTTGTCGGTGTTGTCCACACGTCTACAATCGCACAGAATCAATGCGACGACCCGGAGTTGCACCCCCTTAACAATTTCAAGGAGGTGGACACGTCTGTTATCTCAAAGCTCTTCAAAAAGGGGTAGCATGGTTTTGTTTGCGCAACGAGGTCCTATATAAGGTGAATGTTTTTCTTAGCAGCAACACCTGCTTGCTTGTCGTCCCAACACCAATCAGGAAAGAAGTACTAGAGGTGCACCATGACGAATCGACATCCAGTTATTCAGGCTACACACGAATGCTATGCCGAGTGAGACAGAAATATTACTAGCCATGGCTGACAGCAACTGTTCAACAGCGCATTCGGACTTGTCTTGAGGGCCAACGTATAGAAAGTGCCAGCCGTCAAACCAGCAAGGCTCCTCCATCCAATTGATGTACTTGCCGGAAATTCCATTCACTGAATTCGACATAGATCTTCTACGACCATTTCCAACTTCGGCTGCCGGTCGCAAATTAATAATTGTAGCCACAGACTACATCAATCGATACGCCGAAACCAAGGCTTCGGAGTGGGGCATGACAAGTGAAGTAGCCCGGTTTTTCGTTGAGAATATAGTCCTGAGGCATGGTGCTCTATCTGTAGTAATAACTGACAGAAGAAAAGTATTCAGAGTGCAGCGATTACGCACTGTTTTCAGCCTAAGTGCGACATCTCACTGACGTACATTGGCATACCATCCACAAACAAATGGTCTGACGGAACTGCTGAACAAAACGCTTTCGAATATGCTTTGCATGGACGTTGAGGTGGAGCGTGAGAACTGGGACGACGTACTTCCTTATGTCACTTTGGCGTACAATACGACAAAGCAAGAGAAAACACGCATGACACCATTCAGTCTTCTCCATGGCCGTGACGCCACAACCATGCTCGATGCTATGTTGCCGCATGAAAATGATGGTGTTGAATCATGTGCAGACCAAATAACTCAGCTTGCTGAAGAAGCCCGCCAACTTGCCCGCGTACGTATTCGTCACCACCAAGACTATGACACAAGGTGCTATAATATTCGTCACCAACCAGTTTCTTATGAACCAGAAAAGAAAGTTTGGATCTGGACCAAAGTTCATCCTTATGGCCTCTCAGAGAAGCTCTTAAGACAGTACTTCGGGCCATACAAAGTCCTTCGGCATCTCAGTGGTGTTAACTATGAGGTTATTCCCGACAGTCCACATTGTTCAAGGCATCAAAGACATGCACCATAAGTTGTGCACGTAGTTCGGATGATGCCTTATTTGTCAGAATTAGCTCGTGGGCTACAAATCCAGCTGCCATGATGATGAAGCATCGGAATGATGCTTTCTTGGAAGGAAGGCGAATATCACGATTATTAGCCATAACCACAACAGAAGAGGAGGAAGACAGCATCACGAGTGGCAGTGTCCGGCGTTTTTCGAGAAAGATGACGTTGTGCGTCTGCTCTTGCGTTTTTCTGCTTATGTGCAAATAGAGGCTTGCTGTTCTCATCGAAATGAGGCTTTGTGTCCTGTTCTTTCCAATTTGTGACAATATGTTCATTATATAGACGTACCGTTATGCAGCGGAGATGCCAAGGATTGAACGAGAGCTGGCACGGCCGGACTAGAGGAGCGGCAAGCGCGCAATTTTTTACGGCCTACGCTTCGTGTCTAGTTCCCGCCTTTCAACGCCGCTAAATTATGGCATTGGGGCCCAACCCTCGCTAAACCTCGCTAAACCCAGAGAAAGTACGCCCAGTGAGCTTAACGTGGCAACTTTTTCTTGTCAGATATGGTGCTGAAAGTGCGTCGTTCTGTTACTAGTTTTTTTTTTAAAAGCACGAAGCACAAGGCCAATTTTATTGGAGATTTAGTCACTGATACTCGGCTATAAGCTATTTCATTGGAAACAACTATCTTTTTATTTATGAGTTAAGTGCGCGGGTTTCCTCCACAATTTTAGAGTGCACTTGTGCCGCTCCTCCAGTCCGGCGGTGGAGAATGCTACTTATTACCAAGCCCCGGAAACTCTCAAGTTGAAACGATGGCTTTGGAGGTCGAAAACATTGATAGCGGTGAGTTTCATCATATGCACGAGTAGTGGTACTACACACTCCTCTTTCAGCGGTCAGATAAGTTCGTGCGCCTTTGTTCTGTTAGGGGCGCTCAATGTGGCTAAAACTTATATGTCAAGATGTATCAAAAGACCGTTAAAAAATAGTTACCTCGTCGTTTTCCATGAACGTTCAGAAAAAAGCATTTTTGTATCAATTTTACTATTATTACGAGAGCGGTGACTGTTTGAGTTTCAGTATTAATATTATCCTGATGCTCGAAAAGCAGCAGCCCATTGGCATCGATTGCGTTTCTGTCATTTATTTTGTTCAAACAGTACAGCGGTGAGACGCGGTACTTTTTATAGATCGGTATTACGAAGCTCCGTTTTAATTCAGGTTTGATATATCAATCCGAGCTTGTGTGTCAGACTCAACGTGCCGCTACGACGAATCAAACGTGTGTAAAGCCTGTGAACCGTTTCAGTTGCTGTGCTTCTCCGACATCTAGCTGCGCAGCCTACAGCGTAAACATTCAACGCTGGCAAATCACTCAGAGACTGCCTACGAAAACGGAATAATCATGCACAATGTGGGCGTGTTCGCCGGTGAGTGAAAATGCGCTGCTTTGCAAGTAAACAGTGCCCCTTTCTTCTGCTTGCGCTACAGTTCCTGTCATTTTACAAGGCTTTTTGACTTGGGCAGCTAATGAGATGCACACCTTCTGAATGTTTGAGATTGTTTACTTCGTTGCCACAATCGGCGAAAATATCTTTATTGCTAAAATTTGTAACAAATATCAGATCATAGGTTCTGCCTGTTTCTGCTCAAAACGGGTCTGCTGGAATATATGCTCATAAATTCAACACACGGAAAAGCCAAGTGAACCACTAGTACATGTGCGCATTCGTACATTTTTTGTAAATTTACAATCGAGCATACTACATTTACAGAAACCCTATAGCCTGTCAAGTTGGGCAATTACTTAGCTCTGTACTGTGAAGAACGTCACTAAAACAATTCATTGAAATGCCATCCACAAGACACATTCACAAAAACAGCAATGTTACTACGTCCACGCTACCTTTCTTACATGCAGTGTTACCATGTACATTCTTCTTAGTCATGCATCACAAATCTGTTCACGCTTCTACCACAATAACCAAGACTGTTTTTTCTCTTACTACCCAATTGCAGCCTCCAAGCAGCTGCTCAAATCAATGCACGCTTGGATGATTCATCGCTGAACCTACCTCAAGTCAGCGGAGGTTGTGTCATCACTGAAAGCAAGCACAATGGGCCGAAATTCTGGCAAGGTGTGGTTGCAGACATTTTATTTATTGAACCTACTTTCATTTAGCAGTTTCTCTCTTACCCTCCTAATGACTCTGTTTTTTTCTCAGAAAACTGGACAAAAAAAAGACCCTTGATTTCCAAGATACCCACACCAAGTCGTAAATAGCTCAACAGTTGCGATTGTCAAAAACCCCAGGCGTCAGCAATATACCAGGCAGATAAATAGAAGCCTTCTACTGAAAAACAGTGGTAGTGTATAGTATGTTCAAGCTGTACGAAATTAGGTGCACAGATTGTTGTTTATTGCCTTATGAATTACTCAGTTCAGAGAAAGTGTGCTGGCTTCAACTTACGTCGACACTGGATGTGATAAGGTGCTCACACTGTACTTCACTCTACGTGTGAAACTTTGCATAGAGTATCACATATGACTGGGTAACAAACGAGCCTGTAGTAGTGCATATTCGGCAGTGCTTTTTTTCACAATGATCGAGTAAAGATTGCTGTGAATGTGAAGACTGTTGCTAGGCCATGGCTGGTACAGCTACAGTAGTGCTTACACAATGTTACTGATACCACGTGCATGTTGGGAGTGACACTGTCAAAGTTCTAAAAAACTGTGCAAGAACTCATTAAGCGATACATGTATTTCAGTGGTAGCAACCATGGAGCCGAACCATGAGAGTGAAATAACTAGAATAAAGACGGCATATATAACATTCGGCAAGCATTCTCATATCATGAATGATAATCTGCCCTGAAGAGGAAGGTATGTAACTATCTTGCTCGTACTTACCTACGGAACACAAACCTGGAAGCTTACAAACATGCTTCAGCTTAAATTGAGGAGGACGCAGCGAGCAATACAAAGAAAAATGATAGGTGTATCCGTAAAAGACAAGAAGAGAGCAGCGTGGGTCAGCAAAGAAACTGGGATTAAGGAAATCAAAAAGAAGATATAGACATGGTTTGGGCAAGTACACTCGTAGGCAGAATAACCACTGGTCATTTAGGGTAGTAGACTGGATTCCCAGAGAAGGCAAATGCACGGAGGGGAGACAAAGTTAGGCAAGTCAATGATAATTAAATGTTCCCTGGTGGAACACGGCTGCAGAAAGCGCAAGACCAATTTGATTGGTGTATCATGGGAGAGGGCTTTGCACTGCAGTGAGTGTAATCAGGCTGATGATAATGATACGCCGAAAACAAGCACCGACATGCCTAAGCAGTAAGTCTTAATATTCAAATGAATGCTAATATTTGTGCTTCAAAAACACGTTTGTTTACATGACAGAGTTAACGCAATCAAAAATGAAAAGCAATCAGTAATTTGCATTCGCTTGCAGTTCTTCCACTGTGACCACGACCATCATTCAGAGCTTGCCCAAGGACTTCAGTTCAGCAATCGAAATCCCATCTGTTGAAAAATACTGCTGCTCAATTATTTTTCTTTCTAGTAAATTTAGCTCAGTTTGATTTCACAAAATATTGTTATCACTCTAAACAGACTTCTGCGAGCAGCACTAAAAACATGGGACTCACTGTTTGAATTAACCAATGTAGATAAAAATGTGTTCAAATTATCGAGAGATTTCCCCTATAGAAATACACAGGGTGGTGCGCTTTTAATAAACTGAGCTCAAACAACGGCCTCTTCCTGTAATAAAACTTCTTCCAAGTAAAAGACCCGACACATGACAAGCAGTTTTGAAAGCTATGTTTATTTTTAACAGAACAATGTTTCAGTACACTCAGTAGGTATTATCAGAGTTGGCCAGTGTTCGTACAATTTGATGACTTGAAAGTGTGCTAACAGCTATTTCCTTGATATTGCTGTTAACTATGTAGCCAAAACAACTAGTTTTGTATGATACCCATGTTAAAAGTGAGGCAGACAGTTGGGAAGTAGTGAAGAACGAAAATGTGAATTTAGCTTCGGCCATCATTCTCCGTTTGAGCAGGCGGGTGTGATGACCATGCACCACTGGCACAAACAAAAAACAAATTATTTCATCTGTCAATGCAAAGCATAAAATTTTTAAGCTCATTCAAGTAGTAAGGGCGATTTGGTTTCAAGGAAGTAAATATTCATTAGCGAACATTTTTATTGGCGGGCTCACTTTAGCCAAAACTTACTTCTCTTTTCAACAGAATCCACTGCTGACTATTTTACCTATTTCGTATCGTTGCAGTAGTTTATACAACCTGCATGAAGTATTGCAACCTGGTAATTGAACGCGTTGCGAACGGCGACCTTGAATTTCTCACTGTCTTAAAATCATACCCCAAGCCACTGTTTCAAGTGAAAGAAGAGGAAATAATTGCATGGTGCTGGCTCAAGACAGCAGGGCGTGCAATCAGTTTCCTCAACCAGACATTCAATCTTCCCATTGGTGCTGACTGTGGTGCAAGGATGTGCATTGTAATGTAGGAGGACGATTCTGGACGACAATTTGTGACGTCATCAATGGTAATCATACCTTTTACTCTGGTGCGTGTTTCACAGTATACGTCAGCTGTAACTGTGGCCCGCATGTAAAATTAAACACTAAACATGCAATTTTTGACATAAAAATGGTAGCCATAATTTTGTAATTGCAGTAAGCTACTTGCTTGAAATTTTTTTTGGCTTCTGTGAAAAGGCGTGGTGGCACCAGTGTGTTGTTTCTGCAATTGCGTACACTATCATCACCCGTGCAACTGTGTGCGAAAACAAATCATACTTGTCTTATCGGTAGCAGCTCAAAAACGCTCGTCCACTCGACGTATTTTGCTATTTGAGTTGGTCGGTAAGCAGTTTTAGAATCCATCTTAAACAAGCTTTGTAATACCTGGGCATTTCAGCTACAGTTGTGCAAAGTGTAGTGAGGCCAAAAAAAGGGAATTTGGTCTTACATGCCACTAACTGTTGGTTATCAATCTATTGGAATATTCAGTCCACTTGAACAGTTTGGTTGGTCTGGATACTTGGCATGACACTCCACTCTTTGTCGTACGCATTTGTGCAGGCATTTGGGAAGTCTCAGCACCGTGTTTTGACACTTGTTGGTTTAGTTAGCCGTGAAAAGATCCGACGCGCAGCCAAGAACTTAGATAATATACGCAATATCGAGAACAGTGTTATATGCAGGGCTACCTAGCACAACAGCGTGGGGTCACATCCTTTTATACAAGGTGATGTGCCTCTCGCCAATGTGTTGTCAAATATCACATTACGGCTCAGGCTAATCATACGGACACTGCACTTTTTGAGGGCATATGTGGCGAGAAAGACATCGGGCTGCACGGTAGCAAGTACTGTGCAAAGGGTGTCCAGCCTAAAAATATCGTTGACTGAACGAGACAAGAGACAATGTTGCGAAATTTCAGAGGGTAATTTTATTAAACAGACGGCTATTACTGCCTTTTTTGCATATATTGTTATACTTTGAGTGACAGCATTTCTTGTTTACATGCACACTGCTACACAACTGTCAATACACATTGTAAGCTTACTTACGTGGCGTTTTTTTTTGCCAGTTGAGGCCTCTCGGTCACTTGATGACATAGCGGAAATATTTATAGTAACGATAGGGTGCCATGCACGCGAATACCACCCCGCAAGAGCAGCGCATAATCGCCCATAAACGTGCGGGTGCGCATCATGACCATCCGCACCCGCCGCCACCAAAGCAGCCGCTATATTTCCCTAACGCAATGGTGATAATAGTCCTAGCAGCGCCATCTCTAGGTCGGACACGGCCGGGCTAGACTGCAACTGCGCGCTCCGTTTTTAGGGCCTTCGCAACGGGTGTAGTAGATGCCTCTCGCAACTCCTTTGAGAGGAGCGGTGCGACCTTGCCATCATCCACCACTTCATACAGCGCGCGAACACATGAGTTCGGCCGCACTTCTCCACTAACCGCGCGTGAAAAAACAAGTTGCTTAATGTTTGGAGACGCAGAAATGGTTTATGGCATCGCTCATACCTGATGATGCTCGGCTTGAACCCATACGCGACTGACGAGTGCATTTTCCTGGCTGTGTTAAAGGCCCCGAAGTGCGCGCATGATCGTATATCCTCTGTGCGACAGAAAGCGACATACCACACACGCTTAACAAAATCGTCTGGGTACGCTTGATGCTTTCTTCCGTCACTTTATATTGGATACAAAAGAAACACGGCCTTTTTCTCTTTTTTCTGTGCATCTGCTGCAATTTTCTGAACGCATGCGTGGTGCTTGCTCTCGTGGTAACATTGGGACGCATTTTTTTCTTCTAAGAGCAATCGCTGCACTTTATCGCATTTTCGAACAATCGTGTGGCACTTTGGAGTGCAATCTTCCCATCATGGTCAGGAATTGACCCAACGATGAGAGTAGTTGTTTATTGTTTGCGTGCAAACACTTTCTGCTTCTTGTTCAGTGAAAGCGTCTTGTGAAGTTGCAACATCCAGATATATTTTGTTGGTCTCCACTTTTCGCTTCCTCGATGTTTGACGTAGGGGCTAAACTCGGGATGCAGGATCTCGGCGAGACTGCTATGCACTTGAAATCACGTAGGAAAGATAGTTCTCGAAAAGAGTATGCACACGCGCAGTCAGGAGTAAGTTTTCTGATGTGGAACGCAGGCACATAGTCTTCATCGCGCAAGTGTCTTCTGCATACGACTATCGATGGAGACTTGTCATTGATGATGAGGTTGTATCTCGGCATTTTCTTTTGTCACTTGCCGCCCATCTCAGTGTTGTTCGGCAATCGGTCAGAAGGAACGCGTGGTGTTTTCCTTGAGTGGGACTTGCAATACGGAACCACGGCGATCTAGCGGTGGTGATGAAACACAGCAATACACCTCCACGCAGCTAATATATATCCATGTCCGTAATGCGTGAACTGAAGATTGTGCAACTGCCTTTTCGACTCAAACAATTACTGTAGAAGGAACACTCACAAATCGCCGAATGAATTTCAGTCGTGGTGGTTAAATACCATAGTAAAGGAAGCCACACTATAGATAAAAGGCGATCCACAACAACCTGCTTTTAGCAATGAGCCACAACAGTATTTATGCAGATTTTTCAGAAAAACAGCTGCTTACTTGCAGAAAAGTTGTAATATTGTCAATTTCTATTTTTAAACATGTTGTTCTACGAACTAGAGTACTCATTTGCACTACAAGTTTAGTTCCGGGGCAAGCAGCTTGCGAGCGTAAGCAGCAGCGTATTTCGCATTATTCATGGACTTGGCTTGCAGTACAAAGGAATGTAAAAGGGCTTCGGGCCTCCGGAGTCAATAGCTCCAGGTGGCGTTAACACCTTGACACTGTACACCACCACTCTCTGTGCATGCCGTCAAAAGACGTCATTAAGCAGCAGCCCTCTCTTTTTCACTTTATTTTTCTTATACGCAGTTTTTTAGCCATTAGATATACAACACACGTGTTTAAAAAAAGTTGTCAGGCTGCAGACAGCAGGTATTAGCCCTGAGAACACTCCAAATGTATTTAGACAAATAAAGAAAAATAGACAGTAGCTATAAAAGGGAAGGCGCGCTCGTCATCCTGTGAGCGACCTCTCTTAATTGCGACGTCGTTGTCCAATAAGACCAAGAGGACAAAGGTTTTTAGTGCTCTCTGATTGCAGAACAGCTCCAGCATTGTTCTTCTATCTGTCTGATCCTTGCGAGTGCTTTATGCCTTCTGAATTATGCCTCTAATTAGCTTATTCTTCCGCATTTTTACTCAGTTTCAGCTTCTATTATCCACGAGCACTATTATCTTCCCTTCCCTCTACCCTCGATTTCTTTAACAATCCTCCCCCTCTTCATCGAGAACCCGTATTCCATAGTTTCACATCGACAAACTCCCTTGTGCCATATGCGCGGCGCAGAAGATGCATGCATGGATGGATGATCGGATATGGCTGTACCCTTTAGATCGGGCAGTGGCTAGCACCACCAAGCCGTAATGCTTAATGAACCAAAAACTAGATATAGTTTTTCCGTTTACTAGTGAGGTTGAGGATTCGTACTTTGCAGTGAAGGGTTTAAATTCCACTTGTGCCTTGAGTTTAGCCACCAATCAGATAACCTCCTTCTAGTTAATTCTACCCGCTTAAAGTGTATTTTGCCCTTCTGTCCCTAAACCCCCGTGCTTTGAAAAACTCTGTGCTATCATCCCGAACTATGGGGTGAAGCCCTTTACAGAACACTATCAAGTGTTCGGCAGTTTATTCTAGCTCTCCACACGCATTGAATACTGTGTCTACCCCTTCGTATTTGGCCCGATATATCTTGGTTCTCAATACTCCCGTCCTGGCCTCAAACAGTAGAGAACTACCTCGAGTATTATCATAAATCCTTTCCTTGGCAATGGCCTGCTTAACAGTTCGATAGATCTCTAGTGCGGACTTCTTAATCAAGCCAATTCTCCACATATCAGTTTTAGCTTCCTTCACCTTCTTTTTAACCGATAATTCTTTTCGGTTTGGTTCCGTGCTATTTTCCAAGTATTTACCAGTCAATTTTCTAGTTTGCTTCCTACAATTTGTATCGACATTCTTCATGTACAAGTAGCTGAATACTTTCCTAGCCCAACGCTCCTACCCCATTTCTCTCAATCGCTTCTCAATTTTATCTTGCTGCTAGCCTTCCTGCCCTCAAACGATGTCCATCCCATATCACCTTGTACTCCCAGATTTTGTGTATTCCGGTGAGCTCCTAAGGCAAGCCTACCTATTTCACGTTGCTTAATTTCTAATCTTTCTTCAACTTCTGATCTCATGCACAAGACCGCATTGCCGAACGTCAGACCAAGAACCATGACCCCTTTCCATATTCTTCTCAGAACATCATACCTATTGTAAAACCACAGTGCCCTGTTTTTCATTACCGCTGCATTCCTGTTACCTTTAGTCGACACGTATATTTTGTGTTCCCTTAGGTACTCGGCCTCATTGCTTACCAATACGCCCAGATATTTGTATTTATCTGTTATCTCTAGCGTGAGCTCCTGTATTCTAAGCTCACTACCTTCATTGTCATTAAAAATCATGACTGCTGGCTTTTCCTTACTGATTGTGAAACCGAACCTATTTCCCTCATTACCGCAGATGTCCACCACTCTCTGCAAATCTTCCTTGTTGTCGGCCATCAGCAATATATCACCGGCGTACTTCAATGCTGGTAGTGCCTGTTCAATGAGTTTTTCTTGTTTGACGAAAGTGAGGTTGAAGCCGAGTCCACTTCCTCTAATTTGGCCTCTAATCCTTGTAGGTACATCAGTAATAATAAGGGTGACAGGAGCACCCCTGCCTGAACCCTCGTTTTACCTCTGCAAGCTTGGTTACCTGTTTTTATCACTTTATAATTACCTTGTTACCTTTATAGATATCGTTTAAAAGATTAGTGACTACATCTTCCACGCCTAGTGTGTCCAGTATTTCCCACAATTACTTTTGAACCACGCTATCGTACGTTCCCTTAATTGATATTCAAAAATGCTAGCCACAGGAGCCTGTGTTCTTTTTCTGCCATTTCGATGCACTGCGTCAGTGAGAACAGATTGTCTTCCAACCTCCTGTGTTTCCGAAACCCTTTCTTCAGTTCCCTCAGCACCTGTCGTCCTCTATCTATACCTGCAGTCTTTCATTTATAATCTGCATCGCCAGCCTGTAGACCCCTGATGCCACTGTTATAGGACGGTAGTTGTTTATGTCTGCTTTGTCCCCCTTTTCTTTATAGATCATGCTCATCCTGCTAAGTTTCCATCGATTGGAAACTTCTCCATCTATTATTATTTCACTCACTGCCTTTGTCAAAGCCTGCTTAAACTTCGGAGCTAATATCTTTATCAGCATAATGGAAATGCCTTCTGGGCCTGGTAATGTACTACTAGGAACCCTTTTCTCAGCCCTTTCCCACTCTTGTTGTGAAAATGGAGCCATTGCATCACTTGATTTGTCCTTGTCTATTGTGGTGCATAAAGTACTTCTTTGTTGAAATTTTTCTGTCACCCTTGTTCTTATATATTCAATAGCTTCGTCCCCTTCTAGCCTAGCACATTGAGCAGTAGATATAAACCTCTGCTCTAGGCTCGTCTCATTTCTTAGGAAGTTTAGATGGTTCCGAAATTTTGTAGCTGCCTTTCTATCTTTTTTATGTACTTCTGCCAGCCACTGAGCTCCCTTTCTTCTAATCTTTTCATTGATCACAAGGAATGCATCCCTTCTACAGCTTAGAAAGATTTCCCATTTTCTTGCAACATCCTCTGTCCGTTCACCCCGCTGCTTAGCGTGTCTGTCTTCTCTGGAGGTTTCCTGATGTTTTGCTATAGCTCCATCCGACACTTCATCCCACTTCATCCCACAAACTTTTGGGTTTGTGTCTTCTTTTCCGTAGTTTGTTGTCACGTGCCTTGGCAAGCTCTAGTTCAAACAGTCTAATTAGATTCATGTAAGTCCACACTGTTTTATTATCCTCAGTGATTACTTTCTCGATTTGTTTTGTGGCTATTTCAACTTGCCTTTTTGAATAAAAATTTTTCTGTAGATGCTCATCTTATCTCTTTCCCGCTTTTACTGTTTCCAAAACTTACTTTGATACGTGTGTCATCACTACTCAGACTTCTGGAGCCACCTTCATCTATGTGCATTTCCCTGAGCTTATCATGCATCCTATGTGACATCAGTGCGTAATCTATCGTCGACCGCAGCCTTCCTACCTCCATGTTATTTGCCCTTCACACTTCTCGGTACTGTTGCAAATGATCAAAGTAAGCCTTTCGCACATATCCATGATCAATTTGCCTGGCGGGTCGGTATACCCATTTATATTTTCTATGTGCGTATTCATATCTCCTAGTATAATTATCTCGCTCTCTTCTCCTAACTACTGAATGTTTTTGACATACACTCTACCATTGCAGGGTTTTCCTCTCAGGCCATTGCTTCTGTCCACAAGTACACGAAATCAAGGAGTGTCATTTGCCCTGCCGGCTTTCCTTTTAGCCATGAATGTTCCTTGCACTCCTGCTTGACTCTGCCAGTCTGTACTTTTATGAATGAATGCCACTATACCACCTTCCTTTCTGCTGCTTTCTGTTCTATTACAATATTCCCACGCGTAGTCCGCATTGTTAGGAGGTTTTCCATGTCCCTGAAATGTGTTTCAACAAAACCGTATATTATCGGCCTCTCTTCCCTTAACTGTTCTTCTATCTCTTTCCCCTTCAGCCTGTTTCTACCACCCTGCATGTTAATATACCCTATGTCTGAATTGGCTTGGCCCTCGTGGCTACGTCTATTTCTGCCCCGGGCTCTACCTATCTTAGATACTGGTGCCAGTTTGGAATCGCATCTGTCCATACCACCTGTCAAAGAGTCGCCGTGGTTGTTTTCCTCGTTACTAGCTATTCTGCACACCAAAAGGCCCACTTGCCCCCCCCCCCCTCCAAAAAAAAGCTACTGCGCGTCCTGCAAGTCGCGAACCTACTTTATGACCTAGCCGCCCATCGTAGTGAATTCTGTCTTGTTGAAAACCACCCCAACTATGCACCTCTCTGTTTATTTCCAACTCTCGAAGATTTTCTCTCGACTCATCTGCCATATCTCTCGGTTTGCGTTGACAACCGCTCCTTGCAGGTTGCTATCATGCACTAGTACCTCCGCTACCATGCATATCACTACCTGTACCTGAGGAGAATTGACGCGAATGTCGTCGACGCCTTTCGCCAGTGTGTTTGCTAGTTCTGCTGTATCTTAATTTAAGACATCGTTTAAACCGCCTGAAATTATCACAAGGTTTCGTCTATTAGCTGTAGTTTTTAGTTTTGCGCTCGCTTGCCTCATCACTGCTTCCAGCTTGCGTCCTGAGGACGTCCCTACCGCAACCCTCTTGTCACCTTTTACCCTCTCTTTGATGGCTTCTGTGCATTGATTTAAAATCGAGTCCCCGGCGATTATCACATGCTGTGACTTTTCAGCTGGAGCGTCCTGCACCTGGGGGTGACTTGCACCTGTGACGCCGGCTGCTTTGTCCTCTTCCAGCCCCACCACTACTTCGCTGAAGCTAGGCCTTGCGACAATTGAGCCGGCTGAACCTGTTTTTTTCAAACTTGCTTGCATGGATGGATGGATGGACGTATAAGGCTGTACACTTTAGATCGAGCGGTGGATAGCGCCACCAAGCCGTAATACTTAATGAAACAAAAACTAGATTTCTTTTTTCCCCTAAAATAGTGAGATTTAGGATTCGTAGTTTGCAGTGAAGGGTTTAATTTTCACTCGTGCCTTGACTTTAGCCACCAATCAGATAACTTCCTTCTAGTAATTCTACCCGCTTAAAGTATTTTTTGCCCTCACTGTCGCTAAACGCCAGTGCATTGAAAAACTCTGCGCCATCATCTTGAACTATAGGGTGGAGCCCTTTACAGAACATTATCAAGTGTTCCGCAGTTTCTTTTTCCTCTCCACACGCACTGTATACCGTGTCTACCCCTTCGTATTTGGCACGATCTGTCTTGGTTCGCAATACTCGCATCCTGGCCTCAAACAGTAGATAACTACCCCGAGTATCATCATAGATCCGTTCCTTGGCAATTTCCTGCTTAAAAGCTCGATAGATCTCTAGTGCGGACTTTTTAATCATGCCAATTCTTCACATATCGGTCTAGGCTTCCTTCATCTTCTTCTTAACCGATAATTCGTTTTGGTTTGGCCCCCTGCTGTTTTCTAAGCACTTACCAGTCAATTTCCTGGTTCGCTTCCGCCATTTTGTATCGACATTCTTCATGTACAAGTAGCTGAGAATCTTTCTAGCCCAACGATCCTTCCCCATTTCTCTCAATCGCTTCTCAAATTTTATCTTGCTGCTAGCTTCCCTGCCCTCAAATGATGTCCATCCCATATCACCTTGTACTCCCTGATTTGGTGTATTCCCGTGAGCTCCTAAGGCAAGCCAACCTATTCCACGTTGCTCAATTTCTAATCTTGCTTGAACTTCTGATCTGATGCACAAGACCACATTGCCGAAGGTCAGACCAGAAACCATGACCCCTTTCCATATTCCTCTCACAACATCATACCTATTGTAATGCCACAGTGCCCTGTTTTTCATTACTTCTGCATTCCTGTTACCTTCCTGTTACTGCCATACCGAACGTGGTCTCATATATATATATATATATATATATATATATATATATATATATATATATATATATATATATATATATATATATATATATATTGTCACGTAATGCAAGAGGGGGAACACACACAATGATTTATTGAGGGCGAACTTGTGCCCAGAAAAGTAGCTATGTCACAAAGAAGAGTCTGCTAAAAGTGTTCCGCCTACGTGTTCCTTTCTGAACAACCACTCCGTCAGTATTCCCGGCTCGTGCTCGTACACCAGCGGCATGCGCTGCTCTGCCCAAGATGCGTGAGCAGGCCCCCGAAGCAACATATGTGTATATATGTGTATATATATATATACACATACACACATATATACAACATACACACACACACACACACACACACACACATATATATATATATATATATATATATATATATATATATATATATATATATATATAGGTCCAAAACTACTTTGTGTTTGTAAACCCATAAGCCTTTCACTTAAAGAACCTGCCGTCTAGTTCTTGGCTAATCTCCCTTGGTGGATGTGCACCAGAATAACAAGAATCATCATCGTCATCATCATCATCACTAGAATGTACAGGCTGACCATGATGATTAACACGTGGCCTCGGGTTTAGCGGCAGTAGCGATGTAGGATGCTCGGCCGGTACCGATCTCAGAGGCTACCGTGCTGGCAATTCTAAAACGGGCTTAGTGCAGGCATTAATCAAAAATTATTTTAAACACCCCGATCTTCTAAGAACAATGATCATGAAATGTTTCCGAGACTTCTATTGCATAGGTGCACATCTGCATGGGTGGAACGAAAAACGCATGAAAGAAGATGCATCTGGTTTGAAAATACCACCAACTTAGTCGACCATCCTTGACGCGATGACTGTTTCCATCGTAACAAATGAACACAGCGCGCTGACGGGGGAAATCAACTTTTTTGTGCTGTTGGCTCGTTCTAAAAGGGGTATCAGCAGAGCTCGGGAAGATTCCTCTCGCTTTGCTGTCGGACCGCTTCGAAGGTGGTTTTGGTTTCTCAAGCCAAAAATGATTTTTTTTTTCGCTGAGAGCGACACGCTCAAAGCGTTTCATTCCTTAACGCAAACTCGTCCCCGGGTTTGAAAAGTACGCGTTCAGCGTCGCCGAAGCTTGTGGTCTCAGGCGTTCCCCTGCTTTTGAGGTGTTAGGTTTTTACGACTTCTGGTGGGTGTTTTGAGGTTACGCTAAAGCAGGTGCACATTTCACGACGCTAGCATCAGTTGTACGATATGCTATAGCATTTGTGATTCAATTTGGTATTACCAGACAAAAAAACTACGATTTGTTGTAAACAAAAATTCTCTGTCAGAGTTCCGAGGGATTGAACACGTTTTTCTAAAGAAGAGCGCCCACTCCCACCTGGTCCTCGGTAGTGATCCTCAGTGTGACAATGAACACTCCCAGCACGATGGTGGAGACGGAGAAGCAGACGTACAGGCCGCGGCTGCGCTGGTACTCAGCTACCACTCCGCTGGACCATGAAAGCGCCGTGCTCGCGAGCACCAGCAGTGAGGCCCACCGGGTCGACAACTGCGTCCTGAAGACAAACCATGCACTTCGAGAACATTCAGTCGACAAGCTTGCGCGGAACACGCAACACAGTCCGAGAGAAAGCTGCAAGAAAGGCTTACTTCAACACATAGAGTATATACTGACCCCCTAGCTAATGGGGATGCTAATGGGAATGCTAATGGGGAAGAATCATTGACGATGTATTCATGCACGCCGCGTTGTCTGCTCAGTGTCCCCCTGTCACACGTATGCGCGTTAGGGAGCCTTCATGTGCGCACGTCTCCGTGTTTTAGGGTGGTGTCAGCTTTTGAGCCACCACTTGGCGCCACCCACTAAAACACAATGTTGCCAGTACCGGTTTCCATCCCAACAAGCGCCTTGTTGGTTTTCGTGGCCAAGCATTCCTGTGCCGCCACACTACAGTGCCTAAAATATGTAAGTATATTCTAGGCACTATAGCCGCACTCTACCAGCACGGGTGTGCAAGCTGTGGTATGAGCTGCGTCTAGCGCATCGCTCTGAATCTGGCATCTGCTTTGACACCATACTCGCGCTAAGTGCTCCTACAAGAGCCTCAGAGCGAAAATGCCCTGGTGCTGCGTGCCACAATGCACAACCATCTGGAGACGGGGTTTAAGAATGCTCCCGTTCCTGACTTGTCCGAACTGACGGAAACGCTGAATCGCGCAAGTTAGGCGAGGATTCTGTTTTAGGGGACTGCTGCCTCCCATGTTTGTGAAGTGAGTACCGAATGTATTTTGACTCGCAAGCTGATTGAGTTTATCGCCACATATTTCATGAAAAGATTTGCTTTGTCGTGTGAGAAGCACCGTGCCCGTAAACCACCAACAGGCGCTCGCGTTAGCGTATTCATTTGCTCGCATATGTGCGAGCAGTGCAGATGTATAAGCCGATGAACGCATTTCCTGTAGACTCGTGTACAACTGCAACGCAGCAGCTAAAT
The DNA here is from genome assembly GCA_013436015.1 of Rhipicephalus annulatus. NCBI lineage: Eukaryota > Metazoa > Arthropoda > Arachnida > Ixodida > Ixodidae > Rhipicephalus > Rhipicephalus annulatus. Next base: position 270,956 of record WOVY01003545.1, on the reverse strand, counting down.
TTTCGCGTCTTGCCATGGAGTACCTGTTCTTCGCATCAAGGGTTCATTTGCGAAAATGACACCTAAAGTCGCCTAACCCTGCCAGTAACGTATTCTGCAGTGTTTTAAAAATATAGAATGCGATTGATCTACTCTTCGCGTCCATCCGTCGTATGTCTGCTTGTGCGTCTGTCTGTTTTTCTGTCTATCCTAACCCCAATATGGGTACTGCACCACCGTCTTTCATTGAAGCATCTAGCTGTTTCAGGATGGTCGGTGGTTCTTTCTCTGTTGTCGTTCAATTCACTTCCACTTCGTGAAACGTGTAGCTGCGGTAACCACCGACACAAAGTTAGCAACTACTTGGCAGTCTTTCATCTCACTATTAGTGTATCGCTCCTATTCAGTATTGTGATTAATCTATATTAAGTTTCAATTGTAGAGCAGTTTAGTAGAATAAGTACGGGATCACGTCACATAACCTTTTAACAATGCAAACCTTCCAACGCCTCCATTCCTTGATTTAAGTCTTTGATTTAGCAACTTGTGCAGCTGTCGGTTCTTGTACTCAATGTTATGCCATCTCTGTGACGTGCTTTGTGATGTTGACACACCTAAAAGCGCAGACTTCTTTGCATGCAACTGTCCTCAAAAGCAAATAAAATTGTCGCTAGACAGCAGGTTGCTGAACTCGGAATTGTAAACCATTTTGTTCCTTCCTTCCCCCTTAGAGGCTGGCCCCCGAAGCAATGTGGATCAGTGACCGGAGCTGGATTGCTGTCGGGCACTGCTGCTCGGCTCAGTGTGGACAAGTACTGCGACGAGGACAGCATCTGCCTTTGTGGACTTTTTCTGAAAGCGTTTAGTACACATAAATTCTCATTATGCTTGACGAGAAACCGTTGTGCAACATAACTTTTGCTAACATTTGAAAATGTAAGGTGAAACCATGAATTGCCAGAGCAAATCTGCTTATATAGAGACTTCTTATATACATTCAATAAAAAAATTGAAAATTGCGTTTGTAGTGCTGGATGTTCATGCTTTCACTTATCCTTACACAAGCGAAATCTGCCCTGTTATGTCATCTGCAAGCACAGTTACACTACAGTATTGTCATTAGAGGTGAAAGCAAAGTCGAACCCACCTCAAATTTTCGAGTGCTGGATGTACTTTCCACTGTGCAATGACTTTATTTCGAGCATTTTTATAAATCTTGAATTGAAATGCTCTATCTAGGAATAAAAGAAAGGCAAACTTGTAGTATAAATTCTAGTAGAAATAGCAATAAACAACTTCCACTAAGTATACATGGCTAGGAAAAAAAATTGCAGCAGAGTCTTGAACAGAAGAGACTTTAATTATTGACACACCAGACAACTCAAATCTACATGAGTGATAAATGTAAAAATAACTCGCACAGCAATAGCTCTAACTGCAGGAAAATACCAATATATAAATACAGATGAGTTATGATAGTGAAATGAGATGATGAGGTTTTTTTTTTGTGAAAGTGTTGAATGACAACTGTTTAGTGCATAATAGTAGTGAGTTATAAAAATGTATGGCAGCAATTATGGTAGCGTGTTTGTCGTAGTTAGTGCGTGTATATGGTAGTAAAAGATTGTCGTTAGAAGCGAACCTGGTGGGATTAGCAATTACCAATGGAAATTTCTGCAAGACATTGCCTGTTACGAAACCGTCAAGACACCTAAATACAAGAATCCCCAGTTTATGTTTGAATAAATTACACACTGTTGGTACACTGTGTTTCTGAAAAAGTGGGGACACGCTGGTGAATAGAGTACTGATTGTTAGGATGCAAAGGACTTGCTTTTGGAAACGCTTAAGTTGGAGGGTATGAGATTGATAGGTGTTCGCCCCTGACATGACGAAGTACGTAATATGACAGTGTATAAAAGCGTAATATACTTTAAGCAAAGTTGAAGAGTGGTCATTCTATAATTAATGCTCTGATACCAGGAAAGGCGTAGTATAGTTAAGGAAAAGTTGAAGATTGATCGTGCTTTAAATAATGTTCTGATACCAGGAGCTATATTCTGTCTTATGAGGAAAATGTGATGATGGTACTTCAGAGAAGCATCTAGGACTACTCCCAAGATTGTGAACACAGTGGGACAAAGATGTCGGTGGCCGTTGATAATAATGGTGGGGGTAGGTGGAAAACAGTTATGACTAAAATGGAAGACAATGAACTGTGTTTTGTTAGTGGCAATTGTTAAATCATTAGTTGTGCAGCAGTTATTTAACAGTAATCGTGTTCAAGGACTTCTGCTGTGCAGTTATAGGAGGTCTTTAGATCCCATTGTTAATCCGAGTAAATAGGAGACTGCTAGCAGGCCATTGTGAGCAGCCCGTCATTGCTTTATTTCGACATTCGTTTTGAAACCTTCACTGTTGCACCATGCTAGACAGCTAGGCGTGCCAGCTGCTCTAAGGATCAATGGGCTTTGTCACATGGTCTCCATTAACAGTGGTGCTTGTATACTGCACTGCTTCATCAAATGCATTCGCGTCAAAAAAGTTAGCTGTTAGTATAGTACTACATTTCATAATTTTGCAGTAGTACATCTGCACATTTAAAAAAAAATTAAACTTCAACTTCCTGAATTTATAGATGTAAACATCTCTTGGAGACGCATAAAAACTAATATCGTCATGTGGTCATGATGTTGAAGACTGCAGTAGTCGGCAGGATTAAGACCAAACTTCTTTTTTCTACGAACCTTTGTTTGAAGTGCGAAAAGTCAAACTACAAGCAATCATAGCCTGACCTGATAGCGGCAAACAGTGCGTCGGCCATGAATAATCTGAAAAGCAATACAGTGCATCTGCTTTTATACAAGTGTTATTAACAATTCAGGTGTTCTTGCTGGTGGCTGCGTAAGCACTAGACTATCCGCGTCCTGGCCACAAACTTAACAGTGTGATCTCAAGTTATCGCGGAGATTCTCAAACACTGCTGCGCCGCCTGTCCCCAGTGTTGCTTAAAGTATTTGTGAGCGAAACCTGTCTTAGTCTAAATATAACAGGGGGCAATATGGATGTACTTAGTTGTCGGACATGTCATTTATATGCTAAATTTATTCCAAGTAAAAGATATGTTTATCCCCAAAGACATCTGAATGTGGTGCGTTGTGCTGCATGTGTCGTTGCCGTGACAAATCTATATAGCAATTCACATAGCTGAAGCAGCAATATGTGTGGACTTCACATTCCCCAAGCATTTTGCTATTTCAAGTAATTTGTGTTTCATCTTTAACACATCTTGTGACAGCCTTAGTTAATCATCTCATATCTAGTATTATCTGGCAAAAACAATTACCATATTGCATTTTCTTTTTTTTGTTTCAGAACATTTATATGGTCATGTGAGATTTTGCATTTCTTCTTATTTTTTTTGTGACAAAGCACCCTGACTATGTCGGCATTTGACTTGACTTGCGCCTGAAAAAGGATGCTCCCAAAGCTTCTCAGAAAATAAATTTTATTGATACTAAAAATTATAAGTTAGCCAGGTTGCCACTCGTGATTTAGGCAAGAATTGCTCCAATGTATTGTCACTCACTGCATTTTCTGTCTGAATGTGCTGAATTGTAAAAGGTACTTTTTGTCAATTGCTGTGTTAATATCATCCCTATTGCAGCAGAGATGATTGTGTTGTCTGACCTTGTGTTGTTATAATTACTGCACAAATAATGTAATAATAAACAAGTGTTTATGAACAGGTTGAGGATTAATTCCCTGACGCAAGCTAAGAGTAAAAAAGATGTGCTAAAACTGATCCTTTTTGCTAATGGACGACAAGATTCAGAGCAACTTTCACTAAATACGCTCATGTTCTCACTCACATTTCGTGTCACGAATTGGCATCACTTGTAGCGGTTTGCTTTTTTTCATTTACGCGCCTTGAGGCATGTGCAAGGATATGTTAAATGAGGGACGGGATATAGCACAAATAACACCTGTGTTGTTTACAGGTGTGCAATCACTTTCACACAAATAGATGGTAGGTCATTAGTGGCGAAAACATTACTAAGGGTGTGCGAATATTTGAATAACAAATGAAATAGCATTTGCTAATCAAATTGAACGGTACATATACGAAATACTGAATAATAAAAGAAATTATCAGCACCTATGGGACAACCCTGAAGCAGCAAAAACGGGATCAGCTGAAGGTTCATTTACTTCTTTTAATCTCTGAATTACCTCAATAAATACAGCTCAATTATTGGCAGCACTATTAATGCTATAACCATTACCAGAGAAAGCATTTTTGCTGAAAAAAACATCTTCACTCTGTTTCTACTATGATGGAGCTGCATCGCAATTATCATTTCCTGTCTTCATCATTAAAGTTAGGAACTTTGGCTGCATTCAGCTTCACAAATGAAAACACATGGAAGCATATTGTTCACGTAATTTGTTCTTACAGATACAGCTTTCAACACTTCAATTTTTACATGCTCCCTGTGCCAGGGTATATGTTGTGAAATATTTTTGTTGCTCCCATAAATATTTAGCTGAATTCATGATGCCCGGTTCAAAATTGTTTAGATTGCATGCCGCAATTTTAATTAAAAGCTGGCAACAAAGCTTCAAATTGAAGGATGTAGTTGCTGTTGTATTACACATACAGTTGAAAAGTATTTTAAACGCACTGGTCGCTGCTGCATAGAAGATCATTACAGTTTTTCCAAATTTGATAATATTTGGTGACAGTCGTGAATACTTATTTCAAATAAACTGTTGTGGAGTTTTAGGATCATTTTTAAAAATGTTTTTTACTATTTGAAAACTATCAGAAAAGTATTACGTTTGTTTAATCGTTCCATTTGGTTATACCACCATTGTATTCATATTGAAGTTGCTTTTGAAATTAACTACTCACAAACCGCTCACCTGCGCGCTTCTTGTAATATGAAAGTGCTCACAATGTCAACACTTCGCCGCTCTACATGCATATATCGTGGCGAAGTAAGCAAAAAAAAAAAAGCCGGCTGGGGGGAGGATTTTTATATGATTTTAAAGTGTATTTCGCCTAGAGGGAATACGCTGTCACCCGCGTCCTTCTGTTCAAATAATAGCACTGCCTTTCACTCCTCATGCGAGCGGAATTGCTTGGTGTGTTTATAGAGCGACACTACGAAGATATTCGTTTACAGGTCTATCGAGGAGCTGCTACAGATATTAGCGCTTCACATTTACGCATCGCTATCATAGTCAGTAGCGGTGGCATTCATTATGAGTAGCCTAAGATGTTCGAGAGTGATTACAAGGTGGACCTTGTTACGAAGGAACCGCCGACGAGGTTACGATGGGGGCCACGAAACTCGCCGCTTACAAGGACACCGGCTGCGCCGACAGTGAAAGGGCTCGAAGCAACGAGGTGTCTTCTCTCGCACGCGTACGTCGGCTTCTCTCTGATGCCATAGGTCAACTGCAGGTGACGCGCCGCTCGGCTTTTTTTAGAGGCACCGCGTGGATCTTTGCGTCACAACGTGCGACCAGAAGCGCTGTGGGCCGTGATGTCAGTACACTCCAACGGGGACCCGCCGCTGCGCTTGGTTGCACCCAAGGACGAGGGATGTTGCCGCGCATTACGTAAGACTCGCCAGACTGGAAGGCGTCGACTGCTTCATCGGGCTCGTGGGCTGAGAGCTCGCTGTGCATTGCGTGACATACCGGCGCTGCCCCTTGATTACGTCGTTGAGTTGATCGCGTCAGGCGGGCTCGATCGCTGGTCTTGATACAGATTGCCTTTGCAGAGGCATTGACGTTCGGTGTGGACTCCCAGGCGTAACAACCTATTGTGTGGCCAATCGAGTGACGTGCGCGACGTAGGCACTCAAGTGCTCCGAACTCGGTTTTTTGAGGTGCAACAAAGGCTTACCGAGTTACGAATATGGTTATATAGTCCGCACTTAAACAATTTACACCGTCATCTTATATTTTTCACTGTATATCTGTGCCAACATTGATGCTTTCGGCGATCGTTGCAAATGGAGCGACCAGTCTTTCGGCAGCGTCAACACAGGCATGCGCACAGCGTTTCTGTAGCACCTTGATAGCACCAACTACTTGATAGCGTGGTCTTCCCATTCATAGTAGGTGGTTTGCAAGTTGACGCGTGCGAGCGTCAACTCGCTTCTCGCCTTCGCCGCGGCGTCTGCATCAGCTGTGCCCGCGCCCGACACACGAACCCTGCATCACCATCATGAGCGCAGCCATGTTTGCTGGTGAAATCACGCACGAACCAATGAGCGCGCAGCTTCCGAGAGCCTCTTGAGGCCACCTGGCACAGTGTATTGGGGGGGGGGGGGGTTCAATCACACCACGAAAGATATGTGCGCGCATCCTTCTTTATTTTATTAATTTAGGGCCGTATCATCTGGTAATAATAAAAGTGCTAGAAAGCTGACATTCCTGACCACGTAATAGATCAGCCATTCTCGCACGCACCTGCTAATAACTGCATTTTTGCATTTTCTCTGCTAGTTTACATCTGTTACCACCGGCTTTTATGGCGCACCTTCCTGAACTTATTTTTATGACTGTAACCATTGTTACATATATATATATATATATATATATATATATATATATATATATATATATATATATATATATATATATATAAACACGTTGTGACCGCTCACGGAAGATAATCTACTGGACTATATATATATATATATATATATATATATATATATATATATATATATATATATATATATAACATTATATGTTGTGTGTTTACCTCTATTTCCGTTAGCACACTTCACTTGTTATACACGTTCGCTGCCCATTTACCGCTGTTGCTGTTGATCTACTTGTTATTGCTTTTTTTTAAACTGGTTTGTGTTAGCCTTTTGAAATGTTTCTTTTTTTCACTTCATTTGTTGTACACCTCCCTTGTCACGCACGCTGGCGCACCTTGCTCATTGCGCGAGATCACCGCAAGGACAGTGTAAGAATTTTTTTTTGACCGACTTCATTTTTGATTGATTTCTTTCCTTACGTGAGTTTTCGTGTCCACAAGTAAGCCTGTACCTGCGCATCGCCCACACTTCCTACTTGAAAACTGTCTCTTGCCCACAAAAACATTTTTGTGATACAATTATGTGGACCCTGTCGGCTGGATTTTGCGCGGGCGTCGACGTTGGCGTCACTCACCCTAAAAAGCGTTTTCTGCTTTTTACGCAGTGTTTGGCCTGCCTCACCTATCCTGTCACCGACTCGTCCGAATTTCTTCGTCTGGAAGCAATGCCATGAACTACCGTTCTTCGACCGAGTTTCGCCACGTGCGTCACTCTGGTCCCGGTGGCGTGGACGCCCCTATCAGCCTCGCTAGAGATAGTCCGGGCCTGTTCGTTGCCTCGTCAGCTGGTGTTCTACGTGCCATCATCTATGATGACGACATCCTGGTTCCTTCAATCGTTGACTAGCCTGGCTTGATGACATCGTCGGCAAGGCATAAAAGGACATCGTCGACGCCTGCTTTCTTCAGTGGGCGAGTTCACAGCAGTGCTGGCAGAATGCTGAACCTTTTTTTTGCTTTTTACGCAGGTATGCTACTTTAAGAATTCCAAGTGCATTCGTTCAGATTCATTCATTCATTTATTTATACTGTTAGCCCAGAAGTGGGCCGTTACAGGGTGGAAGTACAAACAATTATTTGCGAAAAAGAAGTACCGTACAGGTCTCGAGATAATTTCTCGGTATTATTGTGACCAGCAACTCGAAGTTATACATAACAAGAAATGGAACACACATGCGATGCAATACATACGCGCAGAACAGCACATGACGCATTTGAGGCGGCACTTTTGCACCGCGCTGAAGATTTGAAAGACAACTACTGCAGAATCATGCAACCAACAAAAAGTACACACGCACGCAAAAAAAAAAACATTTGTCACTGTTATTCAGAAAATAAACGTTTTAGATTCTGTTCAAATGATGTAAGCGAGGAACAACCAATTATAGACTCTGGCAGCATATTCCAATCTTCAATAGCACGTGGAAAGTAACTGAACTTAAAGCAATCGTTACGTGGGACTAGGGGTGGTATGCACCTATTATGGCGATGTCTGGAGTGTTCTTGTGTGTTGACCTGGAAGTAATCTGAATAGTTTAGTTTAAAATGATTATGAATTAACTGGAAGAGGAATTTCACACGCTCAATCCTCGTCCTAAGTTCAGGACTATCCAGTCCAGCTTTTTTACAGAGTTCAGTAGGAGAATGATGTCGGCGATTATTATTAAAAATAAATCTCGCACCAAGTCGCTGTATATTTAATATTTTATTGCAGTTTGTCTTTGTGTAAGGGTCCCAGACAATTTTAGAATATTCGATAATAGGTCTGACAAGGGGCAAGACACTTTATATCAGATGGGGCGGTATAAAGGTTACGTCTAAGGCTATACAATGCCTTGGTAGCCCTGGAGCATACATTATCAATATGAGTGTTTCACCGGAGGTCGGGCGTGAACCATTACCCAAGATATTTATAGTTTTGTACACGCTTGAGAAAAGCATTACCAATCTGGTAGTTGTAATCTAGAGGTGCTTTCTTTCTAGTTATAGTCATAAAGACTGTTTTTTCTGTGTTCAAACTCATTTGCCATTCTTCGCACCAATCCTTTATTCTTTGAAGATTGTTGTTTAGATTAACTTGGTCATGTTCAGTCTCGATTCTGCTATAAACAACACAGTCATCGGCAAACAACATTACGGTCCCGATAAGATAATCGCTTCCTGCTGCTGTTGTCTCGCCCACATAGTTTCACATGTACCTCGGATATTTTGTCATTATGCTCTGTCCTTATTGTCTTCGTTAGCAGAGTTATCTTGTGCGGTGATGTAGAATTGAACCCGGGGCCTCCTAAGTTAAACAAGGCTAACACTAGTTTACGTGGTTCGTCTTTTGCTGATGAGACGGGTGAATTTGATGCAGCGGATGCTGACTTGTCTTCAGTGACTCAAATGCTTTCGAAGTAATGAAGGGTCAGCAAGGTATATCGCAAGATATATCTGATATGAAGAAGTATCATGAGGTTGTCAATTCTAGGTTTGATGCTTTGGAGACTCGTGTCCCTGCATTGGAATCTCTTCCCGTCACGCCTTCTACAGCTGCCGGTAACAAAGTGAACAGCAATATTCAGCAGCTACAAATCCAAATCAAGCAACTCGCTATGCGGAACTATAATCTAGAGTTTTGATCTCGTAGCAATAATTTGTTGCTGCATGGCCTCGCTGAGATACCAGATGAATCCTCTGACCTTCTTCTGTCTAACCTTTCTGAATGGTTCAAAGGAAATCTGCAAATTGATTCCCCTACTATCGAAGGATGTCACAGAATCGGACGTAGGCTAGCCGATCGTCCGCGTCCCATTATCATAAAGCTGCTCGACTATCGCGAAAAAACATCTGTCCTTAAAAACGACTACAACCTAAAGGGTCTAACTTTAGCGTTTCTGACGACTATTCGTTGCTCGTACGAACAATCAGAAAGAGGTTATGGGAAGCATCACAACCCTTTCGGGATAAGGGCTCCATTGTATATTTAAGTTTTGATCATGTGTCTATAGATCAAGTTAGGTACAACTGGAACGATGACTATAACACCCTCATTAGCATTCATTCTTGCCCAGCAAAATCTTGTTCTAATGTCACCACTAAAGCTCCTTGACGCCTCAGGAATGATCCTAACGAGCCCCTGCGCATCTTAAATGTTAATGCCAGAAGCCTAGTCAACAAGTTCCCAAATTTTCTTTCACTTATGATGGACCATTCACCGCATATAGCTGGCGTAACAGAAACTTGTTAAATGAACATATACGATAGCAAAGTAACACCCCCAGGTTTCACAATCATCAGAACTGACAGACGTCATGGCAGGGAAGGGGCTGTTGCACTATTTTTACGGTCTGATCTTAAGTTTTCAATTATCCCCAGTCCACCTGATACCGAATCTGTTTGGTGCAAGGTCTTCTTTGAAAGCATTTCCATAGATTTGGCGTAATCTACCGCTCGCCATCATCGAACATAGATCAGCTGCTCACTTTAACAACCTTTATGCACGAGCGTTTTTTATCTACTTTTAACTTGATCTGCCTGGGTGATTTCAACACTCCAGGTATTTTATGGCCATCTCTATCGCTCACAGGCTATGACGTAGAAATTTGCAAAATTCTGTTAGACTTCTCGCTCTATTTATGTTTAAAACAGATTGTTGAAACTAACACACGAGGGTATGCAGCTTTAGATTTAGTTTTTGTTAGTCCTTTCCTCTTACACCATGGTTATGAATGCGAAGTTGCTGATGGTATTTCAGACCACAAGGCCGTTCTAGTATATATTGCTTTTTCTGTACATATCAGCCATTTTGTCTAATCTACATTTCCCGATTTTTTACGAGCCGATGACGCGTCTGTTTTTGATCTTTCGTCAGATTAGTTTGATGATTTCGAACGCCTCAGCAAATGTATTTATGTGGATTCCTTGGTGGCTTCTTTTGGAAAGACTGTGGCAACTTGTATAGAGCGCTTCGTCCCAATAAAAACGAAAAAGAAACCCCCCCCCCTTCCCTAGATATCGCGTGATATACTTCACCTGTCGCGTCGTGTTGCCAGACTCAGACGTTTAAAGAGAAATGGTTACCCCCTTAAAATACAGGAATTTAACCTCACCAAAGAACAACTTCGGATCAAAACTAATTCGTCGAAGGACTTCTATTTCAAAGTTACGTTGCAAGATTTAATGAAAAGGGCTTCTATTTTACCCACCTAAGCTGCCACAAATACAGTTGTTATAAATAACGTCCCCTGAATGATTGATATGTGGGGTTTAACGTCCCAAAACCACCATTTGATTATGAGAGACGCCGTAGTGGGGGGCTCCGGAAATTTTGACCACCTGGGGTTCTTTAACGTGCACCCAAATCTGAGTACACGGGCCTACGACATTTCAGCCTCTGTCGGAAATGCAGCCGCCACAGCCGGGTTTCGAACCCGCGACCTGCGAACGTCCCCTGCAGTGACCCCTCCACCATTTCTAACGCGTTCAACGAATACTTCCAATCGGTATTCACTACTGGCAAACTAGACATCCCTAGCTTTCACCATGGTTCAAATAACTCAATCAGTGACATTTCCGTGTCTCTCGACGGTGTTATGAACCTGATTTTGCACCTGGGAAATAAGAAATCTCTTGGTCCTGACGGCATTCCTAATATTTTTCTCCTTAGATATTGTGAGTGGACCAGCCGTTACTTGACCATAATTTTTCAAAAGTCCTTAAGCACTTCAACTGTTCCTTCAGTTTGAAAATTAGCGAAAATTCTTTTTATGCATACATCTGGCAGCAAGCAGTCACCATTAAACTATCGCCCGATTTCATTAACGTCTCAACCAAGTAAACTTTGAGAACACTTAATCTTTAAGCATATGATGGGGTTTCTTGAAAATAATATCCTAAGTAATGCCCAGCATGGTTTCCGCCAAGGTTTTAGTACAACAACCCAGCTTGTAGAGTTTCTCAAGACATTTCGATCGCTCTGGACTCTGGTTTACCAAATTGACGCAATTTTCATCGACTTTGCAAAAGCATTCGACACTGATACACATTCTAAACCTCTGCACAAACTTCATGGTGTTCTGAACAATTATTCCTTAGTTGACTGGATTGCTAGCTTTTTAAACAACTGTTCTCAGTTTGTTTCTTTTTTTGCTGCTGACCCACAGGTCGCGGGATCAACTCCCGGCTGCGGTGGCTGCATTTCCGATGGAGGCAGAAATGTTGTAGGCCCGTGTGCTCAGATTTGGGTGCACGTTAAAAAACCCCAGGTGGTCTAAATTTCCGGAGCCCTTCACTACGGCGTCTCTCATAATCATATGGTGGTTTTGGGACGTTAAACCCCACATATCAATCAATCAAATCAGTTTTTTTTAATTCCTCAAACTCGTCTTTTGTGAATGTTTCACTCGGAGTTTCTCAGGGTTCAGTCCTGGGACCACTTTTGTTGTTATTGTACATAAATGATTTGCCCCTAATATGTGTCTGCGAAAATCTGCCTTTACGCTGATGACTGTGTCCTATGTAATTTAATTAATACGAACGATAACCACAATTTACTTAATGATTGTTTTGCACAATTTTGCAGATGGTGTGACACATGGCAAATGAACGTAAACTTCACTAAAACAGTTGCTGTTTCCTTCTGTAAACGCAGCTCCGTTTCGTTGTTCAATTACTCCTTCAATGGCTCTTCTCTGTCACGTGTGTCCGAATATAAGCACCTAGGCCTCATATTCACACGTAATCTGCCTTGGTCTAAACATATCGAATACTCTTGCAATAAAGCTTTAAAGAAACTGGGCTACCAAAGTCGTACATTAGAAGATGCTCCACCCGAAACAAAGTTGCTAACGTACAAATCGCTCATCCGTCCTGTCCTCCCCGTATGGAACCGTATGCCTGCCCCGTATGAAACCCTCATAAAAGATCGGACATCAGCACACTAGAATAGGTTCAGAATAAAGCGGTCCGTTTCATTTTCCGCGTTACGACTGGAATTTCTCACCCTCCTTTCAACTTGCCACGCTAGGTCTTCGAACCCTGCGCGAGCGACGCGAGCTCGAATGCCTAAAGTTGCTACATATTCTTGTTAATACTACACGCTACGCATTAACTAACGAATATCTGTCTCCTGATAAACTGAAACCCACAAGGAATAGCAACAAACTCAACCTGACACAATTCTACCCACGTACTAACCAATTTAAACTCAGCTTTTTTCCGCACACTGTAGAAAAATGATATGTATTGCCTGGGTCAATTAGATCATTGCCTTTAGAAGATTTCTTGCATGGATGTATTGATTCGCGCTTTGTTCAATAAGAGTTGTAATTTCTTGCATGAATGTATTGATCCGGAATTTGTTTATTAAGAGTTTCATTCCTGTATTTTAAGAGTTGTATTCTTGTGTGTGCTGATGTATAACAAACCCACTCCTGCGATAGCGCAATTCGGGCTGCAGTATGTAAAAATAAATAAATAAAATAAATAAATAAATATCTATACGTATCTTTAAAATTGAAAATGCAACCAAGAAAAAAACCAGAAAAAGACTCCGTCACGCTGAGTCGAACTTAGGTCCTCTCAATCGTGAGTGCGAGGCATTAACCACTGAAGAGCATGTCCTTCACCGCTCAAACGGCAAACTATTTATATTTACCACTTCCGTCTGTTCACGGGCATATCAGGGGAACTATGATGTTTTCAGCATTACCAGCAAAATGGCGCAATGAGAGTGCGTCGCCAAGTTGAGCGGCGGTGCGGGCTGGAATCTACCACGCGCACTTTATCCCGCTTATACAAGGGGAGTAAAGCTCTTTCGTGTGCCCTTAGCTCGCGGTGGGGAAAAGGAGAGGATCGAACGCCTTGACTGGCCTGGGGTCAGTCAAGCCGATGAACGTGGGAAATAACGACACGCCTTGACTGGCCTGGGGCTTTTCAGACACAGCGACGTAACAAGTGAGGCGCATATTCACTTGCATCTGTACCTGTGAGCACGTTTCGTGCGTCATTTGTGCGTGAGAAATGCGGGGCACGTTTCGATGTGCTTTCCATTCTGCGCATGACCTTCCAATTTGTTGCTATCCTGTTCAATGCTTCGCCTTCCTCGGCAAATCTGTGACTTTTCTTTCAAATGTTGGTATTTAACAGACCCTCTGTGGTGAGCCGAGTACGTTACCTCAGAAGCGAAATTTAGCCATGTTGTTAGCTTCTGTTGTTATTCTTACGTCTTTTCGATGTGCTGTGTTCCCAATAAAGCGCTTGACGATGCTAACAAATTCTCGAGTAAAGCGGCGTGCATTTGGTTACAAAATCACTAGCACCCACGAGTACTGGCGATCGTATATATATGTTGAGCGAAGTGGTTACTGCTCGTACTTCTTCTGACCGCACAGGTAATTACTTTTTTTTACTCTTAATTCTTGCATGATGTATTACATTGCTCGATTAGCCGTGTGGACAAGTTACCTTTCCTTCGTTCCTTATGCCTGTTCATTATGCGCCTTTTTCGCACGCAGGAACGTTCTCAAGCTCTATCACTGCAACTAAGTCACGCTGATGCCACTTGACACACGATTTCTTACATTGTGTTGTTGCCCTAGGCCCTCACAAAGTGCTTTAGGATTAGTATGCTATTATCCGCACTACATCATTAAAGTTACTTTGACATGAAGGGCTCTTTTTGAAAACCCAGTGAAAAAACTACAGCGCATAACACACGCTCCTCGCTTTCCGCACGATCCCGAGCGCACAAAGCCCACTGGTGCGGCGCAGGAGCGGCGTGGCGCGGCAGTTCACCGCAGAAGGGCCACGTGGGAGGCGGTGTTTCGGACACTCCCTCTATTCTAGTTCACTCTTGTGCAGCCATGTTTATAGGACCCAATGCCGCTTTCTCCACGGCGCCTTCAAGCCTATTGCTCTGCCGACTGCACGTAATATTTTAGGCATTGTGTTAGCAATAGTTAGTACTTTAGAGATAAGCCCCTTATGCATACCAGGCACAGTTGCGTTATCAAAGACGATAGTCTTTCTTAGGGACCTTCGACGCAAAAATTTTGGTCTGTCTGTCTGTCTGTCTGTACATTTGTCTGTTTGTCCACTCTTACCGGCATCAGGTACTTGAAACGGCCGACCCCATCCGCAGTGACCACCAATATTGCTCAAGGTTGAGCGTTCATGCTTGTGCAATTGTCAATTAAAAAGCAATTATTCCGCATGTATAGGACACCATAACAACACGCATATATTCTGCATATGCATCTCTTACAAGAAAACACATACCTAAGTAGTTTTGCGGACCGTAGCGCGTATCACGCTGCGCTTAACACTCAACGCTTGCACGGAACGGGGAGTGTTTCCAACGCTTTGCTAAGACGAGATGGTGGTGGCACCTACCCGTCGCCTCGCGTTCCACAGCTTATCACCTCCGAGAATGGCGCGCACGACTACGCGCTTTGTTTTTCAAAAGGAACTGCCAGATGGCGCTCATGTCTCACGTGTGACATGACTTGATGCGCTCGTTCGCCTCCGCTGTACGCTCGAGGTACTTTAACGCAGCGCCTCGAGAATACCATTCACCGATTTTCTTGCGCAGAACATCAAATAAATGTTTTGTTCGCTGTCTCCCCATGCAAGACTATTGTTGTTCGAGGACATTTGCAGATTACATGCAGATGCAGGGCTAATTTTTTCTTCTTCCATTTATAACACAGACAAACGAGAACTCTTCCTTTCGTATCATAGAAACACATAAATTGCTTTCTAGAAAAAATGGCGCGAATTAGCCGGGCAGACTGAATTTCCGGAATACAGGAAAGACTTCATGAGTCATTTGACGAGACTGTTAGTAAAGGTTATGGGGAGGAGAAACGGGTCCTGAACATGGGCACTACATCTCGCTTCGCAAGCATCTGCGCTCGAAAATCGCGTAGCGTTGGTTCTGCTGTACAGAACTCCCAAAACAGAGTAGATAAACTAAGTTCAGCAACACTATTCTCCCAGCACAACATTGAAAATCAGCCAAGCAAGACGCACGCCTGATGCAAAAAAGTATAAATGCTGTCTACCTGGCTCTTTGGAAGTGCCTGGAGGACAGGTTCCTCCGTGGTCTTGCGTAGCAAAAGGCGGCGCTCAGGAAGAATAGCTGCAACAGCACGCACGCGCACACGGGCACCGTGGTCGTGTACGAGACCCCATGGGACAGGTCCAGCCAGCAGCTGAGGGCAAAATGCATAATAGCATCATCCCTCCGGTCGTAATCACAATTGTACACCCATATATTTTATTCAAACTTTAATAAGTCAGGTAGCATCCACATAACTTACGAAGAGCTCGTTTTCATAAACGTGCGTTCATGTAAACTCTAAGCATGATATCTTCAAGCATATCATTAAGTTTATACAAAGTAATAAAATATTAAATACTATCCAGCATGGTTTTAGACAAGACCTCAGCCTTTAAGTGCAGCGGTGAGAAATTGTTTACATCAGCAGCTTCTCGCGCATAGGCGATTAGATTAATACTGTTTTATAGGCTTCGCTATAACATTTGACCACTAAGAGATGCTAAGCTGCTCACTATGCAAAAAAGTCACTGTTGGTTACGAGATATGGTTTTTGTTGGATGGTTTTTGACTGGTTACGTCTGACCCACATTTAGAATATGAATACCGCTTCAATTCACTCGTTGCTCTTGTCACACCAGGTGTTCCGCAGCGTTAAAAGCAAGACCTCCTTTTTTGTCTGTGCATTATATTTATTATGTACCCCTAAACATTATATACTGAGGATTATTTTTTAGGTTTGATACCAAACTGATGGCTTTGCACGTTCCTTAAAAAGAGATGTTTAAGATCACAGTTCAAGCATGTTAGGCAAGAAAGGTGCAACTATACACCATTTTATTACAGAATTGACCTAAAAACTGAATGACTTTCAAGGTTTGCCTTCTAGAGTTGAACGCGATAGTAATACAGTGTTGTTACTTGAACCTATTGGTGCATGCTTTTTATTGTATGAATATACTCAAGAAGTTTAAACTTTTAATTACTAAAATGTAATCAATGAAGTTGAAAGCAGCTTGTGTCAGTGAACCTCTCGCGTGTGGCTGCATTCTGTGATATGGGTAACACGATTTGAACCACGAAAAATTATGTGCGTGAATTGTTTTCGAACTTGTCAGACATCATCGCGAAGGTGCAGCTTTACCCTACGACAACCAGCCCTTTTTCCGCGAAAGAGTTTGTAAGGGTAAGAGTTTCAATTGCCCATATGTTCTCCAGTGCCCCTGCGCAGACGGAATCATAAATGCGAAAGAGGACATACTCGACACAGATGCCGAAAGCAAGCAGGGCTCCATTTTACAGCTTTCTTATTTTGTGTATGCCGTACCACAACACCAAAATACTACCCGCAAGCCCCAGCCACAAAATTCTGATACGCCACCTCTGGCCCTTCACGTGCTAGCTTGTTTACCTAAACAACTACTTGATTCGGACTACCACTGTGTTGCCTCTAGGCCACGTGGACCACAGCACAGAGCTTTGTCACATGACAGCCATCGCTGATCGAACAACTGTGCACAAGTTCGGAGGAAAAAGAACCACAACTTATGTATCTTTGAAAACCCGTGTCAATTTTGGTGGTGCGTGCAGAAAGATCCGAGCTCACTCTTTTCTTTCCTCCAGTCAGTATATACGTAGGAGAGACGCTGCCGTCACGGAAGGGAAAGGATGATCTTCAGGTTGGCTCCGTATACGAGAAACGATTTGGCAGCCAGTACAGCCAGGCACCGCTCAAATGCATACACCATTGGATTCGGCTCGTCACTGAGAATACAAAGAAACCATCATTTTTTAAGATTTTACGGCCGAAAACCAGCTCCAGCCAACTGGCATCTACTATTCCTACCACCGTCGCTTCGCGTTGACTGGGCTGGCCTTACAATAGCCAGGCCTCGGCGTTCGCACCGTAGAGGCTGTATTCATCAATAATGAAGGTATCCTAGTAGAATGAAGAATCGACCAACGGGAAGGCGACATAGGCAACGGATGTACAGAAGTTCGAAACAGAAAAGGCGACAAATAAAAGAGCCAGCAACGCCGTGGAAGCCTTAGCCCAACCAGAATACCCAGGAAACTTACCTAGAACACCCCAACACCCAGGGGCAAATTTGATAACCCGGATAACCAGAGCAAGCAAAATGTCAAGTTTGCTGACAGGTGACTACAAGATAGTCATGAGGCCAAGATGAGGACTACAGCTACGCAAGCTCAGCTTAATGAAGTTAAACAAAGTTGTGTACAAAGCAGCCGAGATCCCTTGTGAAGAAAAAAAGTTGGACCTCACAAAGAGATCCATGTTCGTTTTAACTGAAGATGGGTCTACGAATAAGTATTTCACAAGTCGTTGGGTGCCACAAGGCGGTGTTTTAAGTCCAACTCTTTTCAACTTAGTTCTCGTGGGGCTCACCGAAATGCTGCCACAGACGGCTTATATATCTCTCTACGCTGGTGATATCGGCATTTGGGCGTTTGGCGTGACACGGCCTCAAGTGCGCGCAAGAATACAGAAAGCGGCAACAATGACACCGACATACCTTCGCCAGCAAGGTTTGACTATCGCCACAGAAAAATGCACAGCGGTGGCGTTCACACGCAAACCTATGTCTTTCTACTCATTGTGCATCGATAGCAGATCAATCCCATATAAGAGCACTCAAAGATCCTTAGGTGTCATCGTAGAACATGACCTAACCTGGAGCCCACATGTCACATACCTGAAGAATAAGCTCATTGGCATTGAGAATGTACTCAAGTTCGTCGCCGCAAAATCATGGGGCCCATCCGTGCACTTCAAGTTGCAGCTTTACACAGCCCTCTTTCTCGGAACTCTCCGGTACAGCCTTCCTGTCCTGTCCAACACATGCAAGACTAACATCCGTGCACTGCAAAGCGTACAAGCCCAAGCACTTCGGACATGCCTTGGCCTTCCAAGATGCTCATCGACAGTGTCAACTATTGTTATTGCACAAGAACAACCGGTCACAACGCATATCATTGTCGAGACGCTGAGAGCGCACATTCGGCATTTTTCACGGCTACCGTCACATCATTTAGCGTGTTTGACAGCTCGGAGGCCCCATTCTTCGTACTGCGGTATCGTCACAAAACATGAAAACATACTACCGCCTGGCTTCAAACTTGCGATACATCCAGCAACTGCGCCATGGAGTCTTCGTCAACCTGACGTGCGCCCATCAGTTCCTGGAATCTTTAAGAAGGCACGCATGTCAACGCTAGCCCTGAAGCAATTGACTTTGCGTCTGTTAGACGAAAGGTACTTCGACCGCATACATGTTTTCACCGATGTCTCCACTAATTTCAACAGCTCTACAGGAGCACTGGTTGTTCCATCTGAAAATGTGTTGCTTCAGTACAAGCTTTCTCACACCACGACGTCGACAGCAGCAGAGCTCGCAGTACTTCAAGGTGCAGTAATGTACATTCTTCACCAGCAACCTAACCAATGGGCCATCTTTTGCGACCCCAGGTCAGCTTTACAGTCACTACGGTTTGTTATGCAGCACGGGTTACATGAACAATCAGTATATCAGATAAGACACGACTTCCACGAAGTGCTCACGGAAGGTCACCATATTGTATTTCAATGGTTGCCGAGTCATTGCGGAATTGTTGGCAATGACCGTGCGGATGAAGCTGCTCGATCGGCTCATGACCTAGACCAGCGCACGCCCATACTACACTTGAGAACGGACGCTGCAAGGCTACTACAATCACTTGCTCGCCATATATCTCTCATACAATGGAATACGCAGGGTTTCTCCAACACGCACCTGTATTCGATCGACCCAAACTTGCAACTTCGTTTGCCATCCGGGCTCCCACGATGCGCTTAAACTTCACTGTGTCGCGTGAGGTTGGGCGTGGCATTTACGAATTCGTACTCTCGTCTCCTTGGAATGGCGAGCACTTGGGCGTGCAACATATGCGCCTGCGAGGAAACGTTTGAGCACATTCTATGTCATTGCCCAGCATGCCAGACCGAACGACGTATTATGGAAGCCAAGCTCTGCCAGCTGGATTCACGGCCACTTACAGAAGAGAAGATCCTGGGACCTTGGCCAATGGCTTCCCATACGCGCAAAGCCACGAAAGCCCTCTTGTACTTTTTGAGGACCACCAGACTTCACGACCACTTGTGAAAGAACTGTGCGAGACCGCGCTGTGTAGTCTCGAGTTGACTATTCATGCTTCTCTTTCTTACTGCTCTTCTTTTCTATCTCTTTCCGTTCTATTATTCTTCTTTTCCCCCACCCCAAGTGTAGGGTAGTCAACCGAGCCAAGCTTGGTTAACCTCCCTGTCTTTCCTCTCTATTTATCTCTCTCTCTCTCTCTGGACACGATTTGTCCCAATAACTGCCAGAACATCTTGGTCGTCAACACTCCCAACTAAGACCATACAGACCAAGGTATCCGGTCCATCAAATCAATGAATGTGGGAGCATACGAGACGGCCCCGAAACTCACTGCCGAAGGTGTAATCAAAGGAGTTCCGTTGAAAGAATCACCACGAGGCATCACCGCACCAACTATTACAGCCCCAAATCCTACAGCGATCGCAGCCAAATGTCTTGGAAACACCTCAATAGTGACAGTCCTTTGTGACGACAGCAGAGTCTCGACGCATGTGATGTAGACAGGACTGCTCACGCGCTGTTCGCTATACAGGAAACTAGAAGACTTCTGCAAGCATTGCAACATACTTGGGCACAGGGGCGACGTGTGTTGGAGGCTAAACGACAAGTAATGTGCGGGATGTGAAACGCCTGATTCGAGCGAGGACCACCTATGTAAACCACGATGTGAGCTTTGAGACAAGGGTCATTCCACGGCGCAGAAACTCTGCGAGGCCAAGTCTATGACATCCTACATCGTAAAGCAACGCCAGTGGTTCCGACAACTGCAACAGACGCAGGAGGAGAACTACCCTACAACCACCAAGCCAACCAAACGCGGGAAGTCCGAATTCCGGGTGAGGGCAACGCCTGGGTCTAGATCAAGATCCTGGTCCTGTACAACGCCATGCAGCCACACTTTCCAGTGTCAGGGACCGAGAAGGCGCACTCCAACCCGCTCGATAGTCGGGTACAACCTAAAAAGGCAGCGCCGTTTTTTCCTCAAAGGCGGATGTACACGGGCCTCCACCGATAGACGCGCACTTCAGGTGATGTCATGTGCCGGAATACACTCTAGCTGCTCAAACAGCCGATGGAGAACATGCCTAGAATGGCCACCCTTGCTTCGAACGGGGCCCTGTCCCGTTGGCTGTGTGCGTCTCGCTTCATCAGAGTGAATTCGATTTATGTGGGGTTTTCTGTCATGCCGAAAATATTATTGTGAATCAAGGAGTACAAGGTGATAAGGAATGGACATTGTGAAGTAGTAGCTTAAAAAATGTGAGCATAGCAGACGACAGCGCCACATCACCTGGAAGATGAGAAGAATGAAGAGGCATTGCAGCGCGCCCATTGAAAAAAGAAGAGGAGACGCTCGCGGAGAACGAAGCTGTTCGGACGCCGGCAGGACGACGCAAGGGAGCCTAGGGCGAACCCGCAACTACGCGCGAGGTTCGAAAGGCCGGGTTCCAGTCCCCGAGCCATTGACGTCCTCGGGGCACGGCGTGTCGGCGTGGCCAGGCGCGAGTTCTCGGTGAGTGGTCCTGCGGACATCTCCGGTACGGCGAGCACCCTCGAAAGACCGGAGCTGCTGACCACGTCCACCGAGCCGACGTCGCTGACAGTGTGCGGCTACGCTTAGACCTGGTGATGCCCCTTACAGTGGTATGCTTACCTGGAACCCAAGCGACGACAGCATCCGAGCACGCAACGGGTCCCACTTCAAGGCACCGGGCTACGGCACAGACTGTGAGACTGTTTACTCTTTTCTTTCGTGTGTAAACTGCGTGCGTGTACGACTTATAGTACTGTATGTGCAATAGTTTTTTTTGATCGTCCAATATAACTCCCGTTTGTTTTCCTCACTGTCTCCACCTTCCTCGCGTCACACGCCTGGCTATGTGACGAACCTAACCACGACATATCCGGCGTCCGCGAGACAGGACTACTCTTGTTACATCTAAAAAGAGTATCACATCGCATATGTGTGTGTGACGGTCGATGATAGAAGCAGATAAGCTGATGGCGATCGGAAAGGAATTGGGGTTTAGTGGCTCAGCGCTAAAAGACTGGATGGATTAAGAACGCGCACGCGAAAAAGATGCACGGGACGCTCGTCTGGCTGAACAAAATGCCGCGAAAGAAGCTGAGGCAGAGGCAGTCGCTAGATTACAAGCAGAAAAGGAAGTTCTTGAGCTCAAGTTAAGGTTGCATCAGTTAGGTGCGACAGCAGGTAGCACAACTACTGGGCAGCTTACCGAGGGTGCGCCCATAGGCACTACGCAGAGCTACCAAAGTTCACATAAACTCATCCCAGCCTTTAACGAGGAACGCGATGAGCTGGACGCATATATAGAGCGATTTGAGCGCGTCGCTGCTAGTCAAGACTGGCCGCAAGACAAATGGCCCCTATCACTAAGCCTTTGCTTGACCGGACAAGCCTTGAGTGTAGTTGGTAGGGTGGCACCTGAACATGCCACGGACTACGTAACGTCGAAGAAAACGCTACTACAACGCTTTAGGTTCACAGAAGAAGGCTATCGGACAAAATTTCGATCAGCCAAACCAGGTAATTCTGAAATGGGCACGCAGTTTGCCGGGCGTCTATTAGGTTATTTTGACCATTGGCAATAAATGGCCAAGACAGACCATACCTACGATGCTCTGCGAGACAAAATTGTCTCGGAGTAGTTTCTCGCACAATGCCACGAGAAACTCGCTGCGTTTCTTAAAGCAAGAAACTGTGAAAGCCTTGAAAAACTTGCGGAGGCTACAGACCACTATTTGGAGGCCCAGGGGTTTATTAACCTTGGCAAATGTAAAGGCGATATCCTGAGCAAGCCTCCAAATCAAACTCGAACGTCTGAGTGGCAAAATGACAAAGAGAGACCGCAGTGTTTCCTTTGCAACAAAACGGGTCACAGAGCTGCTGATTGCTGGACCAACACAAAGGGTCCAGGTACAAAGCCACCCTTTTGTGGAAAATGCCGCCACATTGGGCATAAAACAGCTGACTGCTCCAAAAGGGCCAACA
This sequence comes from Rhipicephalus annulatus, assembly GCA_013436015.1. Lineage (NCBI taxonomy): Eukaryota > Metazoa > Arthropoda > Arachnida > Ixodida > Ixodidae > Rhipicephalus > Rhipicephalus annulatus. The sequence continues at coordinate 248,142 of WOVY01003545.1, read as the reverse complement.
GCGTTCAGAAGGCCTCATGCTCTTTTCAACAAAGAGATGGAGCCAAGATAATTAATTTAGAGTCGCAGGCTTCGCTTTGTGTTCCTGATAGTCCGGAGTGCGCAGAAACGCACTCAGCCAAGCTGAAGGAAAAATTGATGCCCACGGGCAAAGGTGTACTCGAAGGATATCCCGCAACAGTACTCCGAGATACAGGATGCGATTCAATCAATGTCAAAAGGTCTCTTGTGGCGGATAGCAAGCTGACTGGAAAGCTTTTCGCGATTTACCTCTTGGATGGACGGTTGATGAAGCTGCCTGAAGCACACGTGGAAATTTTTTCACCTTTCTTCACAGGCAAAACTTGAGCCCTTTGTATGGATACTCCTTTATATGATGTTGTCTTGGGAAATGTGGAAGGCGTTCGAGATGCTCACAATCCTGATAACGATTGGAAGAGCCGTCTTTACACCCAGAACACTGCAGAAGAGTATTCTGGCGCAGAAAAATCCGGTTCTGCACACGGACCTTTGTATGCAAAGACTTCAACATCGGCTGCAAGGAAAACACGTGTCAAGACAAAAGTTGCTGCAGTAAACCGACAGGCAGGAAATCCACATCTACTTCCGGCTCCAGTTATTAACCCCTTAGACATCAGCCCACAGGACTTTAAAACCAAACAGGAGGAAGACAGCAGCCTGCGGAAATGCTTCGAAGCCGTTAACAAAGAGGTCAAGACAAGGTTTGCTAAAATATTGTTCTTCACGAAGGACTGAATACTCTATCGCAAGTACACCCTTCACTCTAAGAGGCAGGTGAATCAGCTTGTGGTACCAAGGCGCCTCCGACAATTTGTTATAAAAGTGGCCCGCGAAGGCATCCTTTCGGGCCATGAGGGAATTAAACGAACTACCGACCGGGTACTCGAAGAGTTCTACTGGCCAGGGATTCATTCAGACATCACACGATTTGTTAAATTGTGTGACATATGTCAAAGAACTATTCCCAAGCACTTGGTGGGTCGTGTACCTCTCGGCAACACTCCTATAATTGACACCCCTTTTAAGAGAGTAGCCATTGATATTGTGGGTCCATTATCACCGATGTCAGAGGGCGGAAACAAGTACGTACTGACAATGGTGGACATGGCAACGCGTTATCCCGATTCTGTAGCACTGCCGAGCATCGAGACGGAGAAAGTCGCTGAGGCACTTCTGGAGATGTTTTCTCGTGTAGGTGTCCCACGGGAGATAATCAGTGACAGAGGCACGTCATTCTCGTCACGCCTAATAAAGGAGCTAAGCCGACTTCTCTCCTTCAAACAATTGCCAACAACCCCATATCATCCCATGGCTAATGGCCTTGTAGAGAGGTTCAACGGCACCCTGAAACAAATGATAAGAAGAATGTGTCAGGAGTGTCCGAAGAAATGGGACTGGTACCTGGCGCCCTTACTCTTCGCTTATCGCGAAGTTCCCCAGTCGAGCTTAGACTTCTCCCCGTTCGACTTGCTCTACGGCCGTTACGTCAGAGGTCCTCTGGCGATATTGAAAGAATTATGGGCCGCTCATCATCTTGATGATGATGTGAAAACATCCCATCGGTACGTAGTCGAACTGCGGAATGGTCTTGAAGACACCTGCCGATTAGCCAAAGAGGAGCTTCAGAAAGCGAAAATGATACAGAAGAAGCATTGTGATCGAAAGACCAGACCACGTCAATTATCCCCTGGAGACAAAGTTATACTTCTGCTTCAATCGGATACCAACAAATTGGTTCTGACGTGGAAGGGACCATTTAATGTCCTTCAGAAGAAAAATGATGTCGACTATTTAATTGACCTCGGTACCAGAAGCACGCTATTTCATATAAAACTACTGAAGAAGTATGAGGAATGGCCGCCTGCACCACCGCATGAAGCATCAGCTGTTTGCCGGGCGGATGACCTCGAAAGCGACGAGCTACCATGCGTTCCACTCCAATGAAACCAATACTACACCCAGTGTCATACGCAAGTCGTGGACTGCAACCACGCGAAACTGCTTACTCTACAGTGGATTGAGAGGCCCTGGCTCTTACGTGGGTGGTCCGGAAATTTCACATCTACATATTTGGACGCACATTCATTCTACAGAGTGACCACAAACCGTTGGTGTACATCAAGTTGGCCAAGCATGTGAACAACCGCGTGTTACGGTGGAGCCTCATTCTTATAGAGTACGACTTTTCAGTCAAATATATCAAAGGCAGAGACAACATAGGCGCAGATTACATGAGCTGTTTGCCAACTCCGTGAGCAACGTCTGTATGAAGAATCGATGCTCAGTGGTAATAATATCTTTGTGAACCTTACAGCGCGATACAAGTATTATGACGCTTTAGTTCTGTGACTTGTTTCTTTTTTTTTCTTGTGCGCACTTTTGTGACCGAATGTGCCGAGTGTGCGGGGCTCGGAACTGCTATAATGTGCTGTGCTGCTTACGTGTGTGTTTCCGACAGTGAACCAACGTGTCCCCAGTGCCCTCAAGTTCTTCTACCGGAAGAACTTTCTTAAGTGGGGGGTGATGTGATGTAGTAGCTTAAAAAAATGCGAGCAGAGCAGACGACAGCGCCACATCACCTGGAAGATGAGAAGAATGAAGAGGCATTGCAGCGCGCCCATTGAAAAAAGAAGAGGAGACGCTCGCGGAGAACGAAGCTGTTCGGACGCCGGCTAGATGACGCAAGGGAGCCTAGGGCGAACCCGCAACTACGCGCAAGGTTCGAAAGGCCGGGTTCCAGCGTCACCCCCGGAAAATCTTTTCAGGCCTGCGCCCAGCAATCTGACGTCATTTCCGGCCGGCCGACTCTCGGGGAAGCCGCAGCGGCAGCGAGCGCAGCGCGGGCGGCGGTGGTGACGGTTCGGCGGCGTGGTGTTGATGGTGTTTCGCGTTTGTTGCTTTCCGTTGTTGTTTTGCGGCAATTTCGTTTCCGTGCGTGATGCTGGAGTGATGCGACAATGCCGAATAAGTGTTGTGTACCCGGATGCACCGGCAACTACAAAACAGGAAAGAAGATACAAGTGTTTTCCTTCCCTAAAGACGCCGACGCTCTCAAACAATGGCTACGCGCCATTCCTAGGAAGGACTTCGTGCCGACTTCGTGCACTAAGGTAGAATTTGAGATGCTCCTGTTCTTAGCTTGTCGTTGCTTGTTTGGGTAGAAATCACCTATGATGGGAAATACTTGAGCGTGTGGCCGCCGGGCCTCGCGAAGTGCTGACGCCAGCAGTTGATGAGAATCGCCCAGAAAGGCACGTTCGCAGCAAGGATGGTCAGCTGCGCTTTGTTCACTAACAGTGCCGTGGTGTCGTTCATTCTTGCAAGCTCTCGGTGAAAGCGCTTCGTGGAGTGCGGTGACATCACGATCCCGTGTTTCCTTTCATGTTGCTTGTACCGCTTAGCGCAGCGCTTTTATTTAGATGCTTGCGAAACGTAGGTAGACTTTGTTTTAGCTACACGGACTGTAAACACGGTCATGCAAACGGGAGCGCATTTTTTTTCTTTTGAGAAGTGGCGTCTCAGACGTTCTTGAAACGTTTGTGCAGGTGTGCGCGGATCATTTCGACGCTTCATGCATCGAGAAGACGACATCGTACACGGATCCAAGGACAGGGAGAGTTATTGAAGTTGCACTCCCAGTACCACTGTTGCGTCCTGGATCTGTCCCAACGGTATTTCCCGGCTGTCCGTCCTACCTATCAGTACGAGACCAGAGCACGAGAGAAACCCCTGACGCCAAGAGGAGCCGACAAGAAGCCTCCCAACTCGCCCGTGCTGTAGAAGAGTCGCTGGCGTCATATGAAGCGGAGCAAGAACGAGACCGGTTTTCGTCCCTCGAAGAACTAAGGGCTCGCCTGCAAGGGGTGTCAGTGTCTCCGAAGTGGACTGTGATTCATAAAGAAGAGTGCTCCATGTTTTTGAACATTATCGACTATCGTGAACCTTGTTTGAATGCGTCATTGACCGTGTTTGCAAACCTTGAAGTCTTTGCCTGCTATCAAGGTTCACCAATCAAGAACCTTGGTAGCGCTGTTGTACCAGACTCAGTTCAAAAAGTAAGTTCCTTGTTGGAAATTTTGAACAACCTGTCGATGCTGTCTGAGGAGCGCTGCACTTATCGCCACCTGTCTGAAGCAATACATTCCCTTCTGGACAAATTGGAAGCCAGCATTGATGAAGGCAAGAAATAGACAGGTGAACTTTATGAAGGAGCAGCTACTACTCCTTTCTGCAAAGCGCATTCAGTATAGCGCACAGGTGATGGTCTTTGCATGCATCTTGCGTACAATATCACCACATGCCTACAAGTTCCTGAGAAGCACAGGTGCACTAACTTTGCCCCACCCAAGCACTATTAGAAATGTGTGCTCGTCTATTCAAATGTACCCACAAGTTGATTCTTCTGACGACACTTTCCTTCAGTATGTGTCTCAGAGATTCAAACATCTGCAGGCACATGAACACACTGTGACGCTGATGCTTGACGAGATTTATATCAAACCTTGTTTAGATTACAAAGGTGGGAACATATGTGGTGCAGCAGTTAACTCCAACGAAGCGGCCACATCGGTGCACGTGTTTATGATACAAAGTTTGCTGAGCGCATTCAAGGTGGTGGCGCACATTCTTTCGGTAAAAGCCTTACAGGGTGAAGATCTTCATTGCATGCTAAAGAAGGTGATCTTGGGCTTAGAAAAAATTGGATACAGGGTCATAGCCGTTGTCTGTGACAATAACTCGCTGAACAGGAAGGCAATGAAGATGTTTCTGCCAGAACCAAAGCTTAGCCCTGTTTACCCGCATCCGGCAGACCCAGATCGGCCGTTATTTTACGTGGTGGATGCTGTGCATCTATTTAAATGCATAAGAAATAACTGGCTCTACCAGAAAAATGCTGGAACTTGCTTTTTCTACCCACGCTTCGAGCTTTCGAACAATGAAGTTCATCCCGAATGCAAGATGACTGCTTCATTTAAGGCATTTGAGAGATTTGCATAAAGAGGAGTCACCCCTGCTTCTGAAGTCTGGGTATGGCTTGACGTCAAAAGCTCTAAATCCAAGCAGCTTTGAACGACAGGACTTCAAACTCGTACTGCAGGTTTTTAATCCGCACGTAGCCGAAGCCCTGGCCGCTCGCAAGGGTCATACTGATTTTCAACATGCTACAGCAACCGCCGAGTTCATCAAAATATTTCTTCGTTGGTGGAGCATTGTCAATGTAAAGACACCTAGTAAGGGCTTCCATCACCGTAATGTTTACGAAGAGCCCATGTCAAACCACACAGATGACCCAAAGGCAAGCTTTCTAAGCGCTTTTATCGCATGGCTCGATGTGTGGGAATTTTATAGCACGACACCGGAGTACTTACCCAGGAGACATTGAGTGCCTTGAGGCTCTCTGCTCAATCCCTTTTGGCATTGGTGAAGTACTGCGTTAGTAAGCTTCACTTTAAGTATATTCTGCTAGGGAAAGTCCAGACGGATGCCCTCGAGAGTCGCTTTGGACAGTACAGGCAGATGGCTGGTGGGCAGTATCACATATCTGTTCGCCAGCTTTGCGAAACCGAGGGAAGGATTCGCCTTCAAAATGCCCTTCCAAGGATGAGCAACGATGATCTCAGAGGCATCGAAGAGACGGACAGTGTCAGGGATGCGGGCACTTCTTTTAGTGTTCATGTTAGCGATGCTGACCTTGATGAGCTCAGAGCACAAATGCCGGTGATTGGTTATGTTGGTGGGTATTGTGCACACGCTGCAATGAAAGTTCTCATGTGTGAAAGCTGCCAGAGGCAGTTGGTCGTTACCCGAAATGCGGCCGAAACAGGAGAGGACACCCATTCTTTAATCGCACAACTGGATCGGGGTAGCCTCAAATTTCCTTCTGCTCTTGTAATCACAGTAGTTATGTACACGGAGGTTGTAGTTAGAAAGCTCATGACGGAAAGTACCTCTACCCAGTTTCTCCATGGGCCGAACCAAAAGAATGTCGTTCGGCAACTTACACTGGACTCTCTGCCAAGGCTTGAGGACATAGATACGTGTGAAAACGGGCACACCTACGAGCTCCTCATCACATTGGTTGCAAACTGTGCAGCAAATATAATGCTCAACAACTTGTGCAAGCAAAGGAACGATCTTTTACGCATTGAAAAAGATCAGAAGGCGAAAAATAGAAAGGCCCGAATTTTTCTTGGAAAGTAATTTTCCAAGCGTCGCGTCTTTCTCTTCACATTTATGCTTGTGAAACTGCACAGAGTGTATTTGATTGCATGTCATGACTTGATTTCCTTGGTATACTTCTGCCTTATGTAAAATGAGCCTTGTTTCCAGTTTTGTATCTCTTTACAAGTTGTTAGCTTTTAAAAGTGCTGTACTTTTTTCTTTTTTTTTAACTCGAACTGCCTCGGTGCCTACTGTAGCAGTTGTACAGTCCGTTTTGGTACCTAAGCTGTGTACACTTTCCTTGTGCACTCTGTGTACAGACATGTTGTGCACTGTGATTTGTTTTTTCTTAGATTTTTGTTTGATTTTTTCCCTAGGACATGCACCTACCTGTGGCAGTACAATTACTTTTCTTTCTGTCATTTATCATGCTGTGGACCACAATTTAGTCACCAGTGTTCTTATGTATTGTATTTTTTGGCAAGTGTTTGAACCTGATACCTTGTGTTGCTACTGCTGCTATGATAAACGAATGGTATGTTTTCCTCTAACCTACAATTTAAATGAAAGTGTGCTTTTTCTGTTCCAAAGCTCGGGGATGTTTTTGCTGTTACAATCTGTTTTGTTTTGAGTTTTATGTGGCAAGATATTGTGTTTTGTACTTTTGGCATATTTTCAGCATTAAGGGCAACATCTTGTGTTGCCTGTCGTCTGCCTGGACCGAGAACAATGCGCACTGTGATATTTGTACAGACGGCGTCTGGCTGTGATAAATAAATATGCATTATTCCATTCACGATATTCATTATTTCTTGATACCTTGATAAGTTCCCCAACCGCGGTGGCTCAGTGGCTAAGGCGTAGCGCTGCTGAGCACTAGGGCGCGGTTTCGATACCCGGCTGCGGCGGCCGCATTTCTGATGGAGGCGAAAAGCAAAAACGCCCGTGTGTACGAGATTTCGGCACACAATAAAGATTCCCAGGTAGTCAAACTTGATCCTGAGCCCTCCCCTACGGCGCGCTTCATCGCCTGCGTTGCGTCGGCGCGTTAAACCATACAATCAATCGATACCTTGATAAATCGTGCGGACATGGTGTCAAGGCACCTCGCCCAAGTCGGTAGGCGTGAAGGGCGCTCGCGGCAAGCGCTCGCGGCGGGCGCAGCCACCCAGCGAAGGGCGGCCGGCCGGCCGGCGCGATGTGACGTCGTCGACGTCACGTCACGTGACGCGCAGGCCTGAAAAGCTTCCGGGGGTGACGGTTCCAGTCCTCGGGGCACGGCGTGTCGGCGTGGCCAGGCGTGAGTTCTCGGTGAGTGGTCCTGCGGACATCTCCGGTACGGCGAGCGCCCTCGAAAGACTGGAGCTGCTGACCACGTCCACCGAGCCGACGTCGCTGACAGTGTGCGGCTAAGAAGTCCGCACTAGACATGTATCGAACATTTAGGCAGGAAATTGCAAAGGAAATGATCTATGATAATGCTCGTAGTAGTTCTCTACTGCCTGATGCGAGGGCGGAAGAATTGCGGACCAGGACAAATCGGGCCAAATACGAAGGGCTAGACACGGTATGCAGTGCGTGTAGAGGAGGAGGAAACTGCCGAATACTTGATAAAGTTCTGTAAATGGCTTCACCCTATAGTTCAAGATAATGGCACAGTTTTTCAAAGCACTGGTGTTCAGGGACAGGGAGGGCAAAATAGACTTTAGGCGGGTTCAATGAACTAGAAGGATTGGTGGCTAAAATCAAGGCACTAGTGAAAATTGTACCCTTCGCTGCGAAGTACCAGTCGTCAACCTCACTATTTAAAGGTAAAAGAGATAAATCTAGTTTTGGGTTCAATGAGTATTACGGCTTGGAGGCGTTAGCCACCGCCCGATCTACATGGTACAGCCATATCAATCCATTCATCAATCACACGTACATAGTTCAGTTAAGACTGGCACGGTGGATAGATGTGTTTTTTGAGCGCACAAGGTCAACTGAGCAGATAAGTGGTTTCTCATGTTTCGAGCTTGCTTTTATAATCAATAAGGCAGCAGTTAAAACTTTTGTAGCACTTCTTATATTGTAGGAATTTTTCGGGGATCAGTCAGCAGGTACTTACTAGTTTGTGTTTGTGTGTGTCTGTGTTCGTTTTTTTGTGTTTTTTTGTATATTCATGGTGCACGTACCTTGAACAAGCAAATCTTCTAGTAGAGCTTAGACCTTTTGTTTTTCGTAGGGCATGTGCTCGTCGTATGCCGTGTTTTGTTATTATTTTGTGAGACAATTCACATAGACAATTGGTGTAAGAAAGACATAGTTATAAAGGCTGTAAAATGCTCAGGATGCGGGGTAGCTTTAAATTGGACCCAAGTGCAGAAGCGAACGAAGAGGAAGCTAACTCCATGTGTAGGCAATAGAGGTCGAGGAAAAAATGACGAAAATGACGGTTGCTTAGGGTGAACTGCTGCTGAGAATGACCAAGCTGGAGACTGCGTCAGGGACAGAGCGAGAGAAAATGAGGGCTACGGGAGAAAGGCTGAGGTCCGCCGAGGAGGCACTAGTGAAGGTGGACAAAGGAGCGGCCGACGGAGAGAACAGTAGGGCATTGGCAATCAGAATGGCGAAGAAGAAAGAGCAAGCAAGTTTGGAAAAAAAGGTTCAGCCGTTTCATTAGTCGCAAGACTAAGCTTCAGCGAAGTAGTGGTGGGGCTGGGAGGAGACAAAGCAGCCGGCGTCACAGGTGCAAGTAGCCCACAGGTGCAGGACACTCCAGCTGAAAAGTCACAGCATGGGATAATCACTGGGGACTCGAATATAAATAGATGCGCATAAGCAATCAAAGAGAGGGTAAAAGGTGACAAGAGGGTTGCCGTACGGACGTTCCCAGGACACAAGCTGAAAGCAGTCATGAAGCAAGCGAGCACAAAACTCATAACTACAGCTGATGGACGAAACTTCGTGATAATTTCAGGCTGTTTAAATGATGACTAAATGAAGGTATGGCAGGACTACCAACCACGCTCGCGAAATGTGTCGATGACCTGGCGGCACTTCTACTGAGGTACATGTAGTAATATGCTCGATACCGGAGGTACGCGTGCGTGACGGCTACCTGCAAAGAGCGGTTGTCAACGGAAACCAAGTGATATGGCGGATGGGTCGAGAGAAAGGCTTTAAGGTGGTGGAAATAAACAGAGGTGCAAAGGTGGGGTGCTTTTCAATGAGACAGATTTCACTTCGACGGGCGGCTAGGTCATGAGGTGGGTTGGCGACTTGCAGAACGCGCAGTAGCTTTTTTGAGGGGCACGCGGGCCCTTCGGGGTGCAAGATAGCTAGTAACGAGGAAAACAACCAGGGAGACTGTTTGACAGGGGGTATGGAAAGATACGATTCCAAAGTTGCACCAATATCTAAGACAGGTAGAGAACAAGACAAAGATCGATGTAGCCATGAGGGCAGAGCCAATTGAGACATAGGGTAATTACCATGCAGGGTGGCAGGAATAGGCTGAAGTTGGAAGAAATAGAAGAACAGCAAAGGGAGGAGAGGCCGATGGTACACGGTTTTGTAGAAATGCATTTTAGGGACATGGAACAACATCCTAACAATCCAGACTACGCGTGGGAATATTGTAATAGAACAGAAGGCAGTAGAAAGGGGGTTGGTATTGGGACATTCTTGCATAAAAGGACAGACTGTCAAAGGGTGAAACAGGAGTGCAAGGAGTATATGGCTAAAAGAAAAAGTGGTAGAGCAAATAACACTCCTTGATTTGGTGTACTTGTGAACGGGAGCAAAGGCCAGAGAAGAAAACCAGGCGATGGTGGATTTTATATCGAAGGACATTGAGTAATTAGGAGGTGAATTTGAGATAATTATACTAAGAGATATTAATGCACACATAGAACATAAAGATGGGTATACCGACCCAACAGGGAAAATTATCATGGACATTTGTGAAAAACATGATTTGATCATTTGCAACAGTACCGAGAAGGGTGAAGGGCAAATAACAAGGGAGGTAGGAAAGCTGCAGTCGACAATAGATTACACGAATCCCGGCTGCGGCGGCTGCATTTCCGATGAAGGCGGAAATGTTGTAGGCCCGTGTGCTCAGATTTGGGTGCACGTTAAAGAACCCCAGGTGGTCAAAATTTCCGGAGCCCTCCACTACGGCGTCTCTCATAATCATATAGTGGTTTTGGGACGTTATACCCCACATATAATCATCACAATAGATTACACACTGATGTCCCATAGGATGTATGATTGGCAGAGGGGAATGCACATAGATGAATGTGGCTAGTGCTCCCAAACGTATCAAGCTAAGTTTTGGAAGAGCAGTGAAAGTGGTAAAGAGACAAGATGAGCAACAACAGGAAAAGTTTATTCAGAAAGGTAAAAAGAAATAGCTACTAAACAAATTGAGAAAGTAATCACTGAGGATAATAAAACAGCGTGAACATACACGAATCTACATAGACTGTTTGAGCTAGAGCTTGCTAAGGAACGTAACAAGTCACCCCGGAAAAGAAGACACAAACCAAAAAGTCGATGGGATGAGGAAGTTAAAAGAGCCATAGCAAAACGTCAGGAAGCCTCTAGGGTACACAGGCACCCTAAGCAGTTGGGTGAACCGACAGATGATGTTGAAAGAAAATGTGACATCTTTCTAAATTCCGCAGGGGAAGCATCCCTTTTCATCAATGAAAAGTATAAAAAAGGGGGTCAAGTGGCTGGCAAAAGGAAATAAAAAGAATAGAAAGGCAGCTGCGAAATTTTGGAACTATCTAAACTCCCTAAGAATTGAGACGAGCCTAGAGCAGAGGTTTATAACTAACGCTGAAGGTGCTAGGTTAGAAGAGAACGAAGCTATTGAGTGTATAAAAAAAAGTGGCAGAAAAATTTCAACAAAAAAGTGCCATATACACCAAAATAGACAAGGATGAATCAAGTGGCGCATTGGCTCCATTTTCACTACGACAATGGGAAATGGCTAAGAAGAGCCTTCCTAGTAGTTCATAAACAGGCCGAGATGGCATTTCAACTATGCTGATAAAGACATTGGGTCTGAAGTGTAAGCAGCTTTTCAGAGATGCAGTGAGCAAAATAATAATCGATGGTGAAGTCTCCGATCAATGGAAACTTAGCAGCATGAGAATGATTACTAAAGGAAACGAGAACAAAGCTCACACAACCAACTACCTTCCTATAACAATGACATCCATGGTCTACAGGATGGCAATGCAGATTATAAAGGAAAGACGGCAGGCATGGATAGAGGATGAGGCGGTGCCAGTACACTGCACAATTCGTTTTGAAAACAGAGGAGGTTAGAAGGTAATCTGTTCTCCCTGACGCAGTGCATCAAAATAGTGAAAAAGGAACACAAGCCCCTGTCGCTAGTAGCCTTGAATATGTAGGGAGCGTACGATAGCGTGGTTAGAGAGGAAGTGTGGAGAATACTGGACACACTAGGTGTGAAATATGGAGTTTATAATCTTTCAAATGATATCTATAAAGGTAACAATGTAGTTATAAAGCGGGAAATACAGGTATGCAAGGTCACAGAGGTAAAACGGGGGCCTATGCAAGGGTGCCCTCTGTCGCCTTGTTATTCATGATGTTTCTACCAGGATTAGAGGCCAAATTAGAGGGAAGTGGACTGGGCTTCAACCTCACTTTTGTCAAACAAGGAAAACTCATTGAACAGGCACTACCAGCATTGATGTACGCAGGTGATATAGGGCTATAGTGCTATAGTGCTATAGGTGATATAGTAATTGCCACCAACAAGAAAGATTTGCACAGATTGGTGGACATCTGCGGTAATGAGGGAGATAGATTAGATTTCAGATTCAGTAAGGATAATCAGCAGTCATGATTTTTAATAATAATGAAGGTAGTGAGCTTAGAATACAGGAGGTCATGCTAGGGATAACAGATAAATTCAAATATCTGGGCGTATGGATAAGCAGTGCGACCGAGTACCTAAGTCAACACGAAATATACGTGACGACTAAAGGTAACAGGAATACAGCAGTGATGAAAAATAGGGTACTGTGGAATTACAACAGGTATGAAGTTGTGAGAGGAATATGAAAAGGGGTCATGGTTCTTGGGCTGACGTTCGGCAATACCAAATCAGAGAGTACAAGGTGATATGGGATGGACATTATTTGAGGGCAGGTAAGCTAGCAGCAAGATAAAATTTGCGAAGCGATTGAGCGAAATGGTGGAGGAGCGTTGGGCTAGGAAGGTATTCAGCTACTTGTACATAAAGAATGTCGATACAAAATGGCGGAAGTGAACCAGAAAATTGACTGGTAAATACTTAGAAAACAGCAGGGGGCCAAACTAAAAAGAATTATCGGTTAAGAAGAAGGTGAAGGAAGCTGAGACCGATATGTAGAAAATTGGAATTTTTAAGAAGTGCGAACTAAAGATCTATTGAACTTCTAAGCAAGAAATTGCCAAGGAAAGGATCTATGATAATGTTCGGGGTAGGTCTCTTCTATTCGAGGCAAGGACGACAGCATTGCGAACCAAGACATATTGGGTCAAATACGAAGGGGTAACACGATATGTAGTGTGTGTGGAGAGGAAAAGGAAACTGCCGAACACTTGATAATGTTCTGTAAAGGGCTTCACTCTATAGTTCAGGATAATGGCGCAGTATTTTTGAAAGCACTGGGGTTTAGGGACAGGGAGGGGAAAATAGACTTTAAGCGGGTAGAATTAACAAGCAAGAGGAAGGTTATCTGATTGGTGGCTAAAGTCAAGGCAAGAGTAAATATTAAACCTTTCACTGCAATATACCAGTCCTCAACCTCCCTATTTAAAGGAGAAAAAAAAAGTAAATCTAGTTTTATTTTCACTAAGTATTATGGCTTGGTGGCGTTAGCCACCGCCCGAATAAAGGGTACAGACATATCAATCCAGCCATCCATACACGAAGAGTTACTTTATTTGCTACTTTTAAATAGCAGAGGGGCGCCACTCGCTCCGCCTACAGGAGTTCAGCGTCCTTATCCACCGAGCGCCATCATGTGGTCATAGGTGGTTCACATGCACTGTGGAGAAGCCAATGCTATGCAGATTCCGGGCAGTTCAGGCAGGCTTGGCGTTATTCTCACCACGCTTCTTCACTTATGCAGGTATGCTGCCTGTTGGTCAAGAGAAAAACGGCAGCAAATGCATTCTGTGTTGAGTTCTATTACGTAGAGCCCAAGTGATTAGACGCGGGTTCAGCGGGTGTTGCTATAGAAAAATAAGTGTTCAGTCGGAAGGAATAATCGCTTGGCCATGGTCTTTGGCAGGACTTTCTCTTGGGGGGAGGGTGCAAACCGTTGTTGCATCGCGCCTTAGGAAAAATGAGAGTTCTGGTCTAGCTTGGGTGAAAGAAAGTGCTGCTGTAGCTCGAGGCGGTGGGCAAGTGCCTCTTTTCCACTTCTATGCAGACGTACATGCGCTTCTATGTTTTTTAATATATTCATGGCACTGCAAAACTGGTCTGTTTGTATTAACCACATATGCAGCAGTACATACGTTATACATGAAGAGTTGGTTAGCGTGTGTCAGCTGCATATGTCGAAAGTGGTCTGGTGGCTAAAACGCTTAATATATAGGAAGAATTTAAGCTAGAACTATTTGAACCAGCAAGGTGTTGCTGCTAGCGGGTGAATTCATGTGGCTTTGAAACCTTAAGCGAAAAGTATGTTCGAAATGACAGTGTTGTTGAACAACAATTCACATCGATTGTCGTGAGCCACGATAGTAATACGAACATAATACGAAAGCTGCGCTTAACACAGGCATCGCACGGCCATTCTCGATTGCTATCCGGCTCGATTCAGCCGAAGACTACAAAGCTTTAACTGGTTAACTCATACAGTGATCGAATGAACCCAACGCGATGAAAATAACCCATCTCTCACGGGATCAATGGTGATCAAGAGTGAAAAATAATCTGACATATGCAACTGGAAAAATAGCGCAAAAGAAGCCGAAGCTAATGTGTGGCCTACTACAAATATACATATGTATTTCAGGTTCAATGAGCTGACGCACTTTTCTCGTTATTACATACGAAAAACCTGAACATAAAATGAAGGCTTCCAGGCGTGACCAGAGCAACTGAGTGTTTCTCGTACTTTCATCAAAGATAGAAAGAAAAGAAAGAAAAAAATAAACAAAGCTACGCTAGTCTTCTGAAGTGCAAGCGCTGCTCCTACGCGGGTGGTGAGAGGCATTGCCGCAAGACATTTGAACCCAAGATGGCGTACCTTCTCGCAACTTTGCTACCTAAAGGTAGCATATTCAGTTACTCTAAGACTACGGCATGCTGGCACTGAACGGCCACACATATTAGAAAGCTCGCATATTTGCGTTTTCATGCGAGCGAGTTAATTTGCAATCGTGCTTCTTGACGGCTTCACGGATGCAGGGAGGATGAAAAGAAACACGAACTTAACGGCACGCTATTTTTTGACCGGGCTCTGTCAGGCCATGCTACCGGTTGGATGTATGCGTTCGACTTTTATAGCATTTGCGTTTTTTCCTTTTCAAGCTATTGAAACCTCATTATTCGCATGTCTCAGTATATATTACTGCTGTGTACCGCTCTGCATATCTGACGAAAAAAGTGTTTGTCCATTTTTTTTCATTTCTCAATAACAAAAAAAAAACAAACAAACTCGCCTGTCCTCTTATGGATTCACCTGAGGTGACTTGTTTGTTAGTGTGTTTGTTTGTTTCTTTGTTTGTAGCCTGGAATGCATGACACATACCGACTCTGGGGGATTGGCCAAGTAAACATATAGTATCCTATAGACGGTAACTGCACTATTTCTTACAAAATAGAAAAGAAAAAGATGTAGAAGGAATGCTTTATAAAAAAGAAGCAAAGATTCAGAGGGTGGGAAAAAATGAAATGAATACTAATATAATAACTATACTTTGATTTTTAGAACCAACCAGACATCTGAGTGTGCCAAACCTGATCAACTTGGGATACATGTCTCACATTTATTTAAATTTCAAAAATTACTTTCAGGCTGTTCTTTTTTGACTATTTGTTAAAGTGGGACTTATGTTAAAATACGTTTTGTGTCTGAAATGAAATTGCACAGCACATCAAATTCATCTTTGTGGCGATTACCCAAAACGGAGGCACCTATATTCAGAACAGCTGCTTAATGCGTACTCACGATGAGACAAAATAGTGTTCAATAGTTTCCGCTTCTTCGCAGAACTGACAAAGAGGGGAGAGTGTCAGGGCAGCTCTCTTTAAATAAAAATTTTATTGGGCAGCATGGCACCAGCATCTTGAGATAATAACTTCGTGTTTTTTCTCCAGACTCCACTAAGATTTTCATGCAAAATCTGAGATGACTGAAAGGCAGAAACCATACCCGTTTTCTTTCGATTCAATGAACTAAATGTTTTCTACATCCCTTCTGAACTTTTTAGTGCCTAACCTGATTTTTTTTTACTTCCGCAAAGATTGGAGACAAAGTTAGTTTGTTGCCACTCAGCTGGTTATGCACTGCCCTCATGATCGCCCCATTTCAACCAAGCGAAGATGTTATATGATGCCGTCAAGTTATGTGACCTTCCGATACGTCACAAACATTTATGATATGTGAAGTCACGTGATGACGTTTTCACGTAATGATGATTTTTTACATCACTTGTGTTCATGCCCCTGATGCGAGAAGACGCCGGCTGCCGACGGCGATCAATTCTCGCTCTTGATAAGATAGATAAAGCTATCGCCTTAATGCACTGTACGGCTGTAGCTTCATGAAATTGGAGCTGCCGCTGGTGTTCGGGGTAGCGTGCTTGCGGTAATCATGCAGAGCAATTGGTCTCCTAATGAATCTTCGTACTGCACTCTATTATGTAGCCGTCATTTACAATCCGCGTATTTTGTAGATTATCGGTAGTGGCGGCTGAAGACTGGCCATCACGTTTGGCAACATGGCAATAGGAATTACTAAACGAGAGCTTGCTGCATCCAAGCAGTCAAGAAATTAGTCTATCAGTGGCAACGCTGCCTCGCGATCTCTGCCGCGTGCAACGCTAGCATTACGTCCCGAAGTTGAATGTTAGCCCATGGGCACCACACAGCCATTCGGCCGCTACTCAGCTCACTACAGAATTATTATGCCAGAAAAAAGCAGAAAGAAACAGAGCTGAGCAGCCTGGTAAGAAAGCTACTGCAATCCGTCCACGAATACACAGACCGGCTCAAGCAATTGACCACAGGCCGCATTTTTCCTGCCTGTCACTTTGGCTCAAATTGAGAGTCTGCACGAGACTTCAGACTTTAACAGTCGTTCAATGTCCCTTAGATGTGTTTCTACAAAACCGTACACCATCGGCCTCTCCTCCCTTAGCTGTTCTTCTATCTCTTCCTACTTCAGCCTATTCCTGCCACCCTGCATATTATATATTTTTTGTTGGAATTGGCTCGGACTTCGTGGATACGTCTATTTCTGGCCCGGACTCTACCTATCTTAAATACTGGTGCCACTTTGGAATCTCATCTGTCCACAGCACCTGTCAAAGAATCTCCCTGATTGTTTTCCTCTTTACTAGCTATCCTGCACCCCGAAGGGCCCGCGTGCCCCCCAAAAAAGCTACTGCACGTCCTGCAAGTCGCCAGCCCACCTCATGACCTAGCCGCCCATCGAAGTGAATTCTGCCTCGTTGAAAACCACCCCACCTGTGCACCTCTCTGTTTATTTCCACTACCTTTCTCTCGGCTCATCCGCTATATCTTTTTTTTTGCGTTGACAACCGCTCTTTTCAGGTTGCCGTCACGCACCGGTATTTCCGGTATTGTGCATATCACTACCTGTACCTGAGGAGAAGTGGCGCGCATGTTGTCGATCCCTTTCGCCCGTGTGGTCACTAGTCCGGCCATGCAAAACATCTAAAATCACTTATCTGCGCAGTCGATCGGGGGTGCCCAAAAAACACGTCCATCCACCGTGCCAGTCTGAACTTCTCTACTTGAACAGGATGGATGAATAGATGGATGGATATGGCTATACCCTTTAGATCGGGCGGTGGCTCGCGCCACCAAGCCGTAATCCTTAATGAACCAAAACCTAGATTTATTTTTTCCCTTAAATAGTGAGGTTGAGAATTGGTACTTTGCAGTGAAGTGTTTAATTTTCACTCGTGCCTTGACTTTAGCCACCAATCAGATAATCTCCTTCTAGTTAACTCTACCCACCTAAAGTCTATTTTGCCCTCACTGTCCCTAAACCCCAGTGCTTTGAAAAACTCAGCGCCATCATCCTGAACTATAGGGTGAAGCCCTTTACAGAACATTATCAAGTGTTCGGCAGTTTCTTTTTCCTCTCTACACGCACTGCATACCGTGTCTACCCCTTCGTATTTGGCTCGATATGTCTTGGTTCGCAATGCTCCCGTCCTGGCCTCAAACAGTAAAGAACTACCCCGAGTATTATCATAGATCCTTTCCTTGGCGATTCCCTGCTTAAAAGTTCGATAGATTTTCAGTGCACACTTCTTAATCATGCGCATTCTCCACATATTGGTCTCGGCTTCCTTCACCTTCTTCTTAACCGATAATTCTTTTTAGTTTGGCTTCCTGCTGTTTTCCAAATATTTACCAGTGAATTTTCTCGTTCGCTTCCGCCATTTTGTATCGACATTCTTCATGTACAAGTAGCTGAATACCTTCCTAGCCTAACGCTCCTCCCCTATTCGTCTCAATCGCTTCTCAAATTTTATCTTGCTGCTAGCTTCCCTGCCCTCAAATGATGTCCATCCCATATCACCTTGTACTCCCTGATTTGGTGTATTGCCGTGATATCCTAAGGCAAGTCTACCTATTTGACGTTGCTTAATTTCTAATCTTGATTGCACTTCTGATCTCATGCACAAGACTGCATTGCCGAACGTAAGACCAGGAACCATGACCTCTTTCCATATTCCTCTCACAACATCATACCTTTTGTAATTCCACAGTGCCCTGTTTTTCATTACCGCTGCATTCCTGTTACCTTTCGTCGACACGTATATTTCGTGTTCCCTTAGGTACTCGGCCTCATTGTTTATCCATACGCTAAGATAATTGTACTTATCTGTTATCTCTAGTGTGACCTCCTGTATTCTAAGCTCAATCCCTTCATTGTCATTAAAAATCATGACTGCTGATTTTTCCTTGCTGAATCTGAAATGTAACCTATCTCCCTCATTACAGCAGATGTACACCAATCTCTGCAAATCTTCCTTGTCGTCGGCCATTAGCACTATATCATCTGCGTACATCAATGCTGGTAGTGCCTGTTCAATGAGTGTTCTTTCTTTGACGAAAGAGAGGGTAAGCCCCGTCCACTTCCCTCTAATTTGGCCTCTAAACCTTGTAGGTACATCATGAATAATAAGGGTGACAGGGGACACCCCTGCTGAAGCTCTCGTTTTACCTCTGCAGGCTTGGATATCTGTTTTTCCCATTTTTAATTACCTTGTTACCTTTATAGATATCTTTTAAAAAATTAGTGACTACATCTTAAACGCCTAGTGTGTCCAGTATTCCCCACAATTCCTCTTGAACCGCGCTATCGTACGCTCCCTTGATATCCGAAAATGCTAGCCGCTGGGGCCTGTGTTCCTTTTCTGCTATTTCGATACACTGTGTCAGTGAGAACAGATTGTCCTCCAACCTCCTGTGTTTCCGAAACCCATTATGCAGTTCCCCCAGCACCTCCTCATTCTCTATCTATGCCTGCAGTCTTTCCTTTATAATCATCATCGCCAGCCTGTAGACCACTGATGTCATCGTTATAGGACGGTAGTTGTTTATGTCAGCTTTGCCCCCCTTTCCTTTATAGATAATGCTCATCCTGCTAAGTTTCCATCGATTGGGAACTTCTACATCGATTATTATTTTGCTCACTGCCTCTCTCAGTGCCTGCTTAGACTTCGGACCTAATGTCTTTATCAGCATAATTGGAATGCCATCTGGGCCTGTTGATGTACTACTAGGAATTCCTTTCTCAGCCCTTTCCCACTCCTATTGTGAAAATGGAGCCATTGCGCCACTTGATTCATTCTTGTATACTGTGGTGCATAAAGCACTTTGTTGAAATTTTTCTGTCAGCCTTGTTCTTATATATTCAATAGCTTCGTCTCTTCTAGCCTAGCACCTTGAGCTGTAGTTATAAACCTCTACTCTAGGCTCGTCCCATTCCTTAGGGAGTTTAGATGGTTCCCAAGTTTCGCAGCTGCCTTTCTATCTTTTTTATTTACTTCTTCCTTGCTAACAGCCCTTGCTAAGCTGGCGTCATCTAGTGGCTGTTGATACCAACTGCGGCAGCCACAGATCCTCACTTAACACACTACCCCATATTCTAGTACACTATACCAAAAGGTCCACGCAGGAGCCGGAGCTTTGGACACTCCCCATATTCTAGGTCACTCTATCCATGACCACCGCTGTCGAAAGGGAGAGAGCTGCGCCTCTAGCTGTCTCCTTACAAACCGAAGCCCGCGACAAGCATAGAGTTATTGTACAGACATGGAGGAAGAAAAAACTGAGGAGAGGCCCTATCCTATTTCAAGGCATTGTGAGCAGTGTGGCGGAAATGACTTAAATTGTTTAAGGCAAACACACCGGTATGGTGCAAACAATACATCAGACGCTCCGTGGTGGGCTCTCAGCGCTGGTTCACTTCTTCGCGTACTTATGGCCCCGGCGTAAACTTGACGCCTATTGTAAGGTTTCCATGCAGTAAAATGTTACGAACACACCTTTCCGAAACTGTTCGTGTGCGACAGACCCGAGCGCGGCGTGCTGAATACCTCGTGGAGTGTTTTTCTGCAACAGCACAGAAAGCACCGGTACGTGTGCTTTCTGTGCTCGAAATCATTCAGCCCCTACATCATCGTATTCGAACTCACTCGGCAGTGACTTACACGTTCTCCTCGCTGTAAGGCCATTTTTCTCTTAGCCAGATTTTCCTGTCTACGGGCTGATTAGCAGTTTTTTTGCTCGTATATAGTGTCAGTGTGGCAATGCAGGATTTTAAGAGCTTGCTTCGTAGCTATTCTGAGCAACGTCAGCCTAATACTTGACGTACTTCGCGTCGGTAAGGAGGCATTACTGTATTGTATACGCGATCGTGCACGTAAAGTGTGTAATTCCAGTGCGCGCACACACAGCACGCAGCGAGTGAGTGGTGTACAATACATACACATTTAGTCATTTAGTCCGATAACTAGAACAGTTTATTGTTCTTCCGTATGAATGACAGAACTTCTGAAATCGCGAGACGATGCTCACAACACTAAAAACGAAAGTTCGCGTGTGTGTTCTAGCTCAGTTCACGCAATGAGTAAGAACCAAAGAAGCGTACAGCTGAGAGCTCCACATGCAACTAACATCCATTACTGTTCAACAGTGAAGCAAACATACGTGAAAAGTGCCACCAGGTACATCCAGTGGTGCACGTGAATCGCACCGAGTATACACTACAGCTATCCATCGCACAGCTTTCCTAAAACACGCAATAGAAGCAGCACTCGTGCATTTACTCACTGCTGGTAGAGAACACATACAACTACTAACACTCCGCCGGCGCCGCTTCAAAAGACGCTGCGGCGGCTGCTCGCCGGAAATCACAAAGTGTTTATCTGCCTTTCCGCTAGGCGGTAGTACGGGTGTTTTCAATGCGGTGGCTTCCCGAATATGATGTCAGGGCGTCTCATATATATTTCCTTTCGCCATGATACGCAGACTCTAAAAGAAAAGCCTTAGAGTCAATATAGAAAAGCTGGGCCGAAAAGCTATAACCACAAAAACACTGGCATCTTGGAACGTTGTCATTGTTGCCATCAGAGTACTTTAAAGAAGTGCTAAATATAAGTGCTTAAAACTCTCTATGTTTCGCTGTACGAATCGTAAAAAAGCACGTCCATGTGTGATAAATAAACAAAAATTGTTTAAAATGTTTATCAACTATTTAAAGGAAAGATACAATGGCCATTCATCTAATTTAATGAGCGTGGAGAGAAGTGTTTGGAGGTTTTTTTCAGTATATGGCACCACCATTTTTGTAACGTTGAGAGCGTGGTGATGTGGCGTGCAGCCGATTGCACCGACTTGCTTGCACGCCGGGAAAGTTGGCGTTCATGTTTTTTGTTGCCATGCGCCAAAACCTCGGCTTCATGTGACAGTCTCTTACTGCCTTGCAAAATAAATACACGAAACAGTAAACGCCACGTGTGATCGCCGCATGCAGTGGGGACTGCGGGTGAACGTCACCTGAAAGCAGGGTATCATTTCATGGCGGCACCCGAGTGGTTATGGGTTTTAATGCATGGGTCCTATAGGGAGCTTTTTCTTTAGAGTCGGTATAATAACTCTATGGCAACATATGGTGCCAAGATTGAGTGCTGGCACCAATCCGCCCTCTATCGGGCACTCCATGACTGCCGCTGTCGAAAGAGAGAGATAGAGTTACTCTACATAAGGTAGCATATACAGTATATATATATATATATATATATATATATATATATATATATATATATATATATATATATATATATATATATATATACTATATATATATATATATATATATATATTAATGACATCTAACAGACAGTAATGCCAAGGAATGCACAAGGGAAGTTATTAGAACCAATGAAATGTAAATAAGAAGAAAGAAAAGTGGATGAAAAAATAACCAGCCGTGAGCAGAAATCGAACCTACGACCTTCGAATAACGCGTTCGATGCTCTAACCACTGAGCTACCACAGCGGCCTTCCCTACATCAACTTTTTTGGGTTTATATGTGGATTTAGAAATAGGAGTGACAGTGAGCGCCATCTATAAGCCAAACGACGAGTGTGAAAACACTCTTATGCGCATGTTTGGTGTCACTTAGCACGTGAACTTATTATGAGCGGGCAGCTGATTAATTGTCCATCTTTATACAACCTAAACACACTAAGTCTGCCAGTACGAGACCCTCGTTCAATGAAATAAGAGACAGAAGTGTATACCTAAAGGCTCGTTTTTCCGTGTTTTAACACAGTATTAATGACATATAACAGACAGTAATGCCAAGAAATGTACAGGGGAAGTTATTAGAACCAAAGGAATGTAAATAAGAAGAAAGAAAAGTGGATGAGTGGTTACTTTTTCATCCACTTTTCTTTCTTCTTACTTACATTTCATTGGTTTAATAACTTCCCCTGTACATTCCTTGGCATTACTGTCTGTTATATGTCATTATTATTGTGTTAAAACGCGGAAAAACGAGCCCTTAGGTATACACTTCTTTTCCTTATATATATATATATGTATATATATATATATATAAAGAGAGAGAGAGAGCCGTGCCCCTGGGAGTCTCTTTTCAAACCATGCTGCAGCACGCGCCAAGAGCGAGCGCTGGCATTACTCTTAGCGTGTGTTGCGGTCTGAAAGGGCGTGGCTCGACCCTAAGAAGCTTCGCCCTTAAAAAAGTAAAGACAAAAACTGACACGCAAGAGGCCAAAATATGAACTAGTGGTATGATTGAAAGTACAGGAATTCAAAGTTTCGCTTCAGAATGTATTCGAGGCGCTAAACGAGGTAACCGACGTTAACGTTGACACAATAAATGATTCATAGTGTCATCACAGAGTGTGCTCTGGAAGTCGGAGATGCAGTCACTAGACAGGACACTGGTAAACTATCTCAGGAGACGAGAAATCTTACTCAAGGACTACAAACTATGACCGCCTCAAATGCAACCGACAAAATAGAGCTAGTGAAGCTTTATTAGTTAGTAAATAGGCATAAGGTAGTTGATGTCGCAAGGTATAACACGAAGAGAATTGAGCATGCTGTAAAAAGCGGCAGAAACCCAAAAGCTGCAAAGGCAAACTGTGCGTAGCAAAAATACGATGTATGTATTAAGGAACAAGGAAGGCAATGTCATAATCAATATGGACGGCATAGTTGAGGTGGCGGATGCATTCTACAGAGAGCTCGATGGCTCGATGTAGGCGCACAGACCTGTACCACTTTTATCTTGTACCCTTTGTTGAGCCTAATTATGAGACTTGCCACCCTCTCACTAATGCTGTTGTATTTCTCTATGTTGTAGCGATATTATTGCGTATAATGAACTCCTCCCCTTATTCTTTTGTGTCAACTAATACACAGTAGTATAGGACGTGTCCGTTTTTCAGCACTGTATAAGTCTAACGTGTTCTCCTAACTTCGGTAAGCCCTATTACATCCCATTGAACACCCTTTCATTCCTCGAATACGACGGCTTGACTAGCTTCAATAGATAGCGTCCTAGCGTTGAAGGTAGCCAAGTTCAGGTTTCTAAGGCGGCCTGTCCAGACCCAGGGATTCATAGCATTCTCCGCTGCATCACAGTCCTGACCATCACCTTGGACATGCTTCACTGCCACTAGGGACTGAGTGCCAAGATTTATTGGCTGTAGTCATGATAGGTAATAGAGAAATGCGAGGAATACAACCAACCCATATATATCCTTCGTACATTACGAGAAAGCACTTAGCTCAGTCGAGACATCAGCAAATAATGTAGGCACTACAGAATAAGGGCCTCAGAAAACCCTGCATAAACATGCTGGACGAAATCTACAGTGTATCCACAGCAACCATAGTTCTCTTTAAAGAAAGCGACTGAATCTCAATAAAGAAGGGTGTAAGGCAGGGAGACACAATCTCTCTATTGCTAACCACCGCGTGTTTACAGGAGGTTTTCAGAACCCTAGATTGGCAATAGTTAGGAATAAGAGTTAATGGAGAGTATCTTTGTGACCGGTGATTCGCTAATGACATTGACTTGATGAATAACCCAGGGGACATATACAGCTTACGCTTACGGAACCGGACATGGAAAGCAGAAAATTAAGTCTGAAAATAATATGCACAAAATAAAATATAGTGCAACACTCTCGACAGAAAACAGCAATGTGAGATAGGTGAAGAGACGCTGTCAGTTGCAAAGGAATATGTCTACTAGCGCAGGTAGTAACCACGGAGCCAGAACATGACAGTGAAATAACCAAACATTAAGGACAGAGTGGATCACATTCGGCAAGCGTTCTCAAATCAGGGATGGTAATCTGCCTCTAACCCTCAAGAGGGAAGTATATAACAGCTGCATTTTGCCCGTACTTACCTACGCAGCAAAAACCTGGAGAACTACAAAGTGAGTACAGCTTCAGTTCAGGACGACGCAGCGAGTGATGGAAAGAAAATGATAGGTGTAATCTTAAAAGACAAGATGACAGCAGAGCGGGTGAGAAAAGAAAACGTGGTAAATTATACCATAGTTGAAATAAACAAGGAAAAAGTGACAAGGGCCATGCACGAAGCACGTAGGAATAATAACCGCTGATTATTAAGAGTAACTGACTGGAATACAAAGGAGGTAAGTGCGCAAAGGGGAGACAGAAAGTTAGGCGGGCCGATAAGATTAAAATGTACGCAGTTATAACGTGGTAACGAAGAGCACAAGACCGAGTTGATTTGCGGATCATGGGAGAGGCCTTGGCCCTGCAGTGGGCATAGTCTGGCTGATGGTGACAATGAATGTTTTTCAGCCACTGTAGTGCAGAAAGATTTGTTACAACCGCAAAAGGCTTTTCATGAAGGTAGCAATGTCATTTATCAATGGCATCTATAATGGCGAGGCATTTTCGTTTTGTATCGGCATAATTGATCTTGTGCTTAAGTAGTTTGCGGGAATAATAGGCAAAGGGATATCCGTCGTCTTTGCCATCAGGTTGCTTCAGCACTGCACGAATTCCTTCACCACATGCATCACAGTACACAGTACATGGTCTCGAAGGGCCGTATATGCCAAGCACCGGTTCTTCAGTTATGCTCTCCTGCAGTTCTCGAAACGCTTGCTCGCATGCTTCTGTTCACGTCCACTTGCTTCATTTGCTGAGTAGTTTCGTGAGTGGAAGAGCGATGACGCTGAACTGAGGGATGTGCTGACGGTAAACGTTTACAGTACCCAGGAAACGCTGCAGGTCGTTCTTGTGTTTAAGAGTAGGAATTTAGACTATTACAGGCATGTTACTTTACTTAGGTGTCACTATTTCTTGTGAAATCTTATGGCCCAAGTATTCAATGCTGTATGTTGCAAATCGGCACTTTTTCAGTTTCAGTTTTACGTTCTAGTCTCTAAGAGCCTTTAATAGCGTCTAGAGTTGTAGCATGTATTCTTGAAAATTCTGTGAGTATACGACCACATCGTCAAAGTAAATGCTTACTTCTTTTCAACTCAGTTGTGTTGGTTGGTCATTAAAACAATTTTCTCAGACAATAATGTTCCTAGCCTACGTAATTTTCTTTTTTGTATATGTATGTAGAACTCAGTGTGTGATGCTTCTTACTCTTCCTGTAATATAGGGTGCTTTTTTAATACACACTTGGAATGTCATTATCACGAAGTACATAATTTTTAACGACCCCGTGCCACTTGTAAGGTCTTAATAACGCTAAGGGTACTGTAAAAATTGTGAGTAATGTGGATGCTTGAATTCGTTTCATCTTTGTTTATCACATTAGGCGGCACTTAACAAATGTCTTTGTGGAGTATTAGCACCCCTGTAATAAAAAAGTATTCAAGTATGTGTATGGCTGTATCTGTAATACAAATTACATTTTCATTGTTGTTTTTCAAGTAGTAGTAGCAGTATTAGTAGTAGTAATAGTAGTAGTAGTAGTAGTAGTAGTAGTAGTAGTAGTAGTAGTAAACATTTATTAAAAACAGAGGTTGCCAGGGTGACCAGCCTCTAGTGGGTCAGCTTCCCGGCATTACAAGGTGGAATCCCTAGTCAGGGACCAAAATTGGTCGTGGCTTCTGTCTTGGCACGCTGGACCATGGGTCGTTGGGCCGCAAGGTCCCGGCATCCGAGCTGGGGCGCCTCCCAGTCCTCTCTTGTTAGATTTGGGTTCGGGGGCAAAGTTACAAGATATGGGCATTGAGTTGGCATGCCCATACCATGTTGTGTCAGCCATTTCCGCATAGTACTGACAGAGGCCACAAAAATGAAGAGTCAAAGTGTTTAAGCAATGCCGGGCACAGTAAAGTATTGGTAAATTGCCTTAGAAGAATTCTCTCGTCCGCTTTGCCGAGTTCTTTGCAGGGTGGAGCGAAATGGCGGTGGCAGTCCCCGTATTAGGTAATTATCTCTCTATAAGTTAGGAGAGGAGCGTTCTCTTCTAGAACTCAGGGGTCATCGGTGGGCGAGGCAGTGGCCCGGAGAATGAGTGCGCGGGCGGCAGCGTGCGCCGCCTCATTGCCTGCAAGGCACTGATGTCCAGGATTCCAGAACGCGAAGAGGGGTAACCTACTCGTGGACAAGATTTAAGAATTTGGGCAACTAGGGGTGTGATTCATCCCACTTGAAAATTTCGGCAAGCTTCTTTGGAGTATGAAAATATAATTTGTGAGCTGTCGTGTGATACAGCCACAGCTATCGTCCCCTCTTCAGCATGGGTAGCATTGGTTGCGCAAAAGGAGAGACCATTCACCTGCCTGTCTTGGTGGACCACGGCAGCAGTATACCGACCCCTGCGGTAAAAACCGGCAATGTCCGCGTAAAATACGTTTTGTTTAGAGCCTAATCAGCGCTGGAGAGCAAGAGTCCGCGCCTCTCAATGGCCAGCATGCGACTCACGTGACATACTGGTGGGGAGAGGTCTAACATGAATCGCGCATTTACAACGTTCGGGCACTCTTACCCACTCCTCTGCGTGGAATCCATGCCAAATGTGTCTAGGAGTCATCTGTCTGACGGGGTCTGCGCCAAGCGTGTGTATTCATTTGTTATGTGGACCTCCCGGAGCTGCAGATAGGTGTTTACCACTCTCAATTCAAGAGGTTTTGCAATGGAAGTAATTATCCGGAGATCTCGGGCTCTCTTGACAATTTTGCAAAGGATGACCTCTAAGGAATCTTCTTCGTGCTTCCGTAAGCGCAGGTACGGAGTCGCATACAAGATGCGACTAGTGACAAAAGCATGTGCGAGACAAAGCGCATCCTAGCTTTTGAGTCCTCCCCGCTTGTTGGGGACTCGGCGGACCTTGCAGCCCATCTGTTCTCCAAACTTACGCAGGTTGTGAAGTGTTGTCTCGACTCTGTGGTGTTTCTGAATGTGGAGTCCACGGAGGCAGATCTCCTGTGCCTCAGTATTAGATTCACTATGCAGGGAAAGGTTAATGGACGAAGTGCACTTCACCTACGGCCAAAGGTCACGAGTTCTGACTTCTGTGAGGAACACTGGAGGCCGCACTATGCCGCATATTCCTCCACTATATAAGCTGCGGTTTGCAGGTTGTCCTCCATGCTGCCCAGGCATCCCTCTGAAACATATCTCCGAAATATCCTTATCCTGTTAGGCCAAAGACGAAAGTGTTCATGACAAACATTCATAACAAACTTGAGGGTCAAGGCTGATATCCAACCACTTGTACAACGCAGACTGGTTTCTGGACTGAAAGTTTTATACCTCCTTTATCGGGGATCTTACGGATTACCCCAAGCGACATATATTCGTACGCCATTCAGGCATTCAACTCGGACGAATCATAATACAACAATACGCTAACAACTTGGTCATAATAACACTTTGAAATATTTTTATTTCCACGCACCACTTCCCATCGGAATGCACTGCCTACTGATGTAAACTGCTCAACTGTCGATGAATTCATTAGCACCGTTCAGAAGTTAAACTTAAATTGTAAATAATTGTTATCATTATTATTCCATAAGCTACCCCTTCAACATGCACAATTATAATTCTGCTTGCTGTTCGTGTGTATTTTATTTACTATATAATGTTCACATTCCTTGTCGTTTGTATGTGCTAATACTTATGGCTCTATATAGATGTTTCTTTTTTTTCTTTTATTCAACCTACTCCTGCATGGGCCCGAGAAGGACATGCAATATTGTAAAATAAATAAATAAATAAATAAATAAATAAATAAATAACTAAATGTATCTCAATATCTGTATCTTAGGCTTCCAACACCTGTATTCCGATATCTGCATTAGGCAGTCCTTTTGCGGGTATCTCAGCCAAGCCCTGGTATCAGTACACAACGTTTGCAACCCATTTGACAAAGTAAGACTTCTGTTTCTTGTCGCATTTAAAGTCTTTAGAGGTTCGGTTGCTAATTTTACCGAATAATCTGGTGAGCTTGTAGGCCCAGTTAAAGCTAGTCTTATTGACGCACGGTGGCATATACGCCCGAAGTTACGAGGCACTTTGTGCGAAAGAGATATCCGTGGCTTTCTGGTGGCCCTTTTAATGCACATCCTTGGTTCTTCCTATTGCAGTGGTCTTAGTAGACTCAATGATATTCAATATCTTTTGAGCGACGCCACACTAGCACGTGGCGAGCGACTTTAATCAATCTTTTGGAATCGAGATGGCGAAAGCGTCCTGACGGAGCGTGCATCTTCAGTTACACAAGCGCCCCTTTCAACGCTGATCCTCGTGCAGAACAAACCAGCCTCTCCATATTGGGCTGGGCGTGCTCCTCTTGGGTGCACTACGGCAACTGCCGCAATGTGTTGCCCCGCATAGCAAATGAAATACCTAGAGTTACTGTGTGCGCAACCTTTTGCAGTAATTCTACAAACACCTTGGTCCACATGAAAATTTTCAGTCTAACACAAAAATATACGCTGCACGCGGAAAAAATTGGGCGGTAGCGGCCATTCGCCTTCAAAGCCGCATTTCTAGCCTGAGTGGAGACGACATACCGTGTTACTATCGCCTAAACTGGAGTATGTGTGTGCGTTTTTTTGAAAGTATATAAGTAATTTTAATCGTGAACTGTGCGGTAAGCAGCGGGATTGTGAATGTAATGTGGGGCTAGTGTCGCCATGAGCTCACAAACTCTTTTCGTGGCTCTATCAGTCTCGTTTCGTGTCACGGGTGTGTTCGCTACGTAAGGAGATGAGTGTGCTCAGTGACTTCATTTAGGGCACCATTTTCTTGGACACTAGGTGAATCTTTCGTGGGTGCGCCAACTCTAAAATCAGCTGAATTCCCATTCGGTGTTCACAATGCTCAATTGCGCCCACTGATTGATCGTTTAATCATACCTTGCTTTTACACCTTACTTGCTCTTCACCTTATTGATATGTGTGATAAGAGTGAGTTACGCGTGTGGGCTAAGTGGAAGTTGTGCATGGCGTATTTTTGTCTTGGAACTTTGAACTTTATTTATTCCAACATACCATCAATTGGGATGCTGAGGGCCGGGGTTAAAAAGCTGATTGATTGATTGATATGTGGGGTTTAACGTCCCAAAACCACCATTTGATTATGAGAGATGCCGTAGTGGAAGGCTCCGGAAATTTCGACCACCTGGGGTTCTTTAGCGCGCACCGAAATCTGAGCACATGGGCCTACAACATTTCCGCCTCCATCGGAAATGCAGCCGCCGCCGCCGCCGCCGGAATTCGAACCCGCGACCTGCGGGTCAGCAGCCGAGTACTTTAGCCACTAGACCACCGCGGCGGGGCTGGGGTCAAAAAGCCTCTTCAAGGGCTTGACTAGGACCACGACCCCGTACAAAGTGGCAGGGATAGGCGAGTGTACATTATAGTATAAAATAAACCAAACAATACTATGTCGCACAATTAAAACTGTAAAGGAATGCATAATAGTACTGTAAAGGAATGCGTAAACATTTACATATGAACATATATAGACATAAAAGCAAGGGAAAACAGATTGAAAAATAAACATTTAAATCAATGTACCAACTTCAATTTCGATAATCACATAGAAGATCAATGAGGGTGTACAAATGAAAAAAGAAATACAATGGCATTACACAGGTAGGACAAAAACGCATCTCCAGCAATATTTTCATAGTGTTACTTGATTCAGATGGAACGGCAATAGAAAGCGCAGCATCTTCTTGCCGTAGTTCGTGCGCGTGCGTGAAAGAAACCACATGTGAACATGACGAGTGTCATAAAAAAGTGTCCGCCGGTTTATGCGAGCAAGTGTGCCCAAAAATTTATCACTTTTCAGTCCTGCGTAATAGCGTTTCGTAAGACTTGTTTGATAGTAATCTGGTAGGGTTAAAAAGTTCATTTCGTCAAAAAGCGGCGACGTGTGACTTCCATACGGAACATCTGCAATGGCGCGAACTGCCTTTTTCTGTATGACATGTAAATTGTGAATGTTCGTTAATGTTGTTGTGCCCCAAACCAGATGAGAATAATTTATGTGTCATAATAACAATGATTTGTAGATGAGAAGTTTAACTTTTTTAGGAAGCAGGAAACGCACCCTAGGCAGGATTCTAGTTATTCTAGATAAACTTGAGGACAGCTTTCAAATGTGGGAATTCCATGACATATGTTCATCAAATATTACACCTAGACATTTAACACTTGGTACTATCTGAAGTTCTGAAGTGCCGAACATTAACGGGGCATGCAAAAATGGTGGTTTATTTTTAGGCCTAAAGGGAACGGCTCTCGTTTTTGAAAAGTTTAATTTTAAAGAGTTATTGCATTTCCAGGACGCTAGCTTTAATAATACCTGGTTTGCGTCATTGATTAAATCTTTATAGCGTTGAGCAGTGAGAAGTAAGGTTGTGTCATCTGCGTATATAACATACTTTACAGATGCGTCAATGTTTACGATATCATTAGTATATACGCAGAATAAAAGGGGTCCCACGATACTGCCTTAGGCACACCTGCTGAAATTGCTTGTAAATTTGAGGTGTCATCGTTGATGACCACCATCTGCTGACGATACTTTAAGTAAGATTCAATTAAATAAAAAAAGACACCTCGGAAGCCGTAGTGATTCCATTTCTGTAACAGTGTGACATGCTTTATGGTATCGAACGCCTTTAAGTAATCTATAAAGATACCTAGTGTGTGTAGTTGACGTTCAAAAGCATCTAATATGAATAGCTTTTGTGTTAGGAGAGCATCCTCAGTTGTGCAGCCTTTCATGAATCCAAATTGTGATGAAGTGATGATATGGTGTTTATCTAAAAAGCAAATCATACGTTTGTGAATCAGTGTTTTTAAACCTTTTGTAATTACTGGCAGTATAGATATAGGCCGGTAGTTGTTAAACGAGTTCTTATCCCCTGCCTTGTACAACACAATTACTTTCGCCACTTGATTGATTGATTCGTGGGGTTTAACGTCCCAAAACCACCATATGATTATGAGAGACGCCGTAGTGGAGGGCTCCGAAAATTTCGACCACCTGGGGTTCTTTAACGTGCACTCAAATATGAATACACGGGCCTACAACATTTCCGCCTCCATCGGAAATGCAGCCGCCACAGCAGCCGAGTACTTTAGCCACTAGACCACCGTGGCGGGGCACTTTCGCCACTTGCAGTTTCTGTGGAAAGATTCCAGTTGAAAGTACCAGGTTGAAGATATGCTGTAGTAATTCAGAAATGAGGTCCAGCACGTGTTTACTGGGTTTAACCTGAATATCATATACGTCAAAACATGTGCTGTTCTTTAGAGACGAGAAAACGTGAGAAATTTTGCTGGCTACTGCCGGCGCCAAAAACGCGCTCTCAGGAGTACTGTCTAATAAATACGTAGTACAATCGGGCTTGTGCGCTGTTTCGTTAAGGACACAAAATATTCATTGAACACGTTAGCTAAATCAGCATTGCGAATAGTGCCACCGTTCACCACAAGCTCAGTGGGCCGAAAGTTGTTACCTTCATGGCCAAGGAACTCATTCAATCTTGACCAAGCTAGCTCCGATTTGTTCATTACTTCATTGTTGAAGGTGCTGTTTAGGTACTTTCGCTTACTGTTAACTTTGTTTCTTTGGTCTTTGAAACGTTTTAGCGTCTCTTCATTATTATTTTTCAAAATTGTGTTCGAATAGTTTATTTTTAAGTTTTATTTCCTTGATGCAAGATTTAGTAGCCCAAGGTTTCTTAGCTCTGCGCGCAGGCTTCTTTTCTTTGTACGGAAAGCACTGCTTATAAATTTTTGTTAGTTTTTCGTGGAAACAGTTGTAGGCACAATCAGGTTCCTGCCAACAAATAACGTTTGACCAATCAGACAACGATATCTCTCTGCGAATTGTAGATATTGTGTGCTCATTATTATTTTGATGAACTATTGATTGCTTTTATTGTGACTGAGAACGACACGCTGTTTCGTTTGTAACCATAAATATGGGAAGATGGTCACTAATGGGTGGACTCAGTACGCCAGATAAAGAGTTTGTAGCTTCTATGTTAGTAATGAACATGTCCAGTGGTGTACCGTTATTTTGTTCAATACGAGTTGGAGTGGTGATAACGTTAGCAAAGCCATTGGATTTAACTATGTGACGCAGCTCAAACTGCGACTGTTATCATTTAGAATGGTCGATATTTAAATCACCTGCAAGGACTAGCTTACAACCAGTACCACCAGCCAAACCTAAATATGAATCTAAGTATTCCAGGAAATTTGTCTTATTGCCACTAGAAGGGCGATATAAAACACCAATAATGGAATCGTTACTTTGTACAGTCAGAACTTCATAATCATAAGTGATGCGGGAAAATTCAATAAAATAAAATTTTATGTAATTACCAGCCATTTGGAACGCCAGCAGCCCAACGTACCGGACCATTCACGTGCAATAGCTTTCATATTATTCTAGTCGTGAGTGCGTCTTCACTTCGTAACTTACCCCACAAAAATGTAGCTGATTAAAAAAGAACGAGAGCACTGAAGTGACGGGAGATGAAGCGTGTTCTTGATAAAACTTGTCCTTGGGCAAGTTGGTTATTCGTCATATTGTAAGAATTTAGCGCAACCTTGACTCTCGCAAGTACTCACACAAGCACACTCACATCCACCCGAATAACACACGCGACACGCTACGCTCACTTCGAACTGTGTATTGCTCCGATATCACCTTCTTATATATGTACAGATGAATGCGCAAAGGCAATAATTAACAGTGCTGCTCCTGAGGAAAGCCAACAGCACTTGAGATATATAGCGCCGCATACAATAAGGAACTAGTAAAAAAAGGCGAACACGAAAAGCAGATAAACCAGCTAGAATCATCAAATCCTTTTCTCGAGAAAAGATATTTCTTTTTGATGCAACACCAAAGACGACTCGTCGACACAGATATCCTTTTTTCAATAAAATATGCGTCCAACAGCAGACAAGCTCGAGCTTCTTCAAAGAACCTTCGTATCAGTAAATCGTGGTTCACACCCACATGAAGCAATATGTGACAGAAGATGTGCGTACTTATCTTCGTTTTTTTTGACATTTAGCGCATGCTCCATAAGCCGGTCATTGAGGCATCTCTCGGTAATGCCAATGTACACGTTACCACAGGGTAAAGGAGTGGAGCATACAACTCCCATGGATCCTTTAACGAAGGCGTTCTCATGTTTTTTCAGGCAACCGCGTCTCTTGCCATTGCAAATGCGCGGACACAACTTGGTGAGCTTATCTATGACAAAAATACCACAGCCACGCCAAGCCTAGCAGCAAGCTTCTTAATGTTACGGGAGAGCTTGTGCACGTGCAGCATCAGTTGAAGCTTGGAACCCAATGGATCCCTCCCAAGCAGCTCCATCCCTTGGTGTTCCACGTTTCATCATTCAGCAGTAGTGACTCAGCGACCGTGTTTATGACCGACGAAGGGAAGATCGCCGCAGTCAATCGGGTGGTCTGATCATAAAAACTTGTACGCATGCGGTATGGGCACAACTTAGTCAACGAGTATTCTAGGCAAAGTGAAGCAATTCATCTTTTAACTATTTAAAGTGTGCAAAATAATATGGCAACAGCCCCTTTTTCACTTGAGAATGGTATTGATAACAAAAGTGTTCGCTATCCCACAGTAACTTGAGTTATAAAACTGTAGACAAGTCTCTGTGGGTGCCTCGGTAGAGAACCTCAGTCCGCGTCCATAATCTTCAAAAACACTAAGCACATCCTCACAATAAGAATGGTCAACTTCGTATGAGACCTCTTTAGCACACACGCTCATTGAAGTACAGCCATCTTCTTGAATATCTAAAAAGTGATTGGGGGTTATATAGAGGCCTGTTTGTCTAAAAGAATTGAAAATCGGCAAGATATCTAAAAATTATCAAAACATTTCCTGCCCTAAAAATTATCTAACGTCTTATCTATATATGTTAAGAAATATCACAGAGAACTGGGGTGACACAGGAACTTCTACAGATTCCTTGCAGTTGTAGACAAGATAGGTCTTTTCGTTAAAAGTAATAATAGTGACGGTAAAATAAATTTCTAAAAGTGCTAAAAATTACTCTACGGAAACGTCTGCATTGTTCATAAAAAAGGCACCATTATCTGCTATGCACTTTTGGACTGAGGTCAAAAGTTTATTGTGAGGAATAGAATAGCCTTCAACATCTACTGAAAAACAAAAAGAAATCTGCTGGTTAGTCCTTATGAAATCAGTGACATCACTAAAGTTTTTGGTGCGGAAAGGGTCACTAACATATAGCGTCTTTAGTTTGCTCAAAAAGAATATACTCACGTTGCCCTGCCATGAACCATTTTCACTTACAATGGTTCTGAAAGATATGTTCACTTTGTGGGTTTAGGCGAAAAAAAAGTGTTCAAGCTAATGCTTTGCTGCTTGCTAGGATCCTAGCTAGCGTAGGTAGAACTACTTAGCTACAGAACGCAGTGAGTTTTGATTTAACGCGCACCGCGTGCTTTTTAACAGGCTAAAAGTTCTACAGTGCTAAGCGCTTTTTCATTCTATAAACTCTGAGCAAAACAACAAAACCACCCTCCTTGTCGGCTTGTACTGACATCAAATTCTGCTTTTTGAAAAAAGACACCCCGCTATTCAGTCTTCTGCTACAGCTATTCTCCGGAACTTGGGCAGTACTTCTGGCGATGCAGTCCATACCGTCTTGCAGGCACCTTCCTCGATCCTGGTTGGCCTTGGATGATAGATCCCTGTTCAGGCCGACCAGGTCATGGGCGGAGATCATACTTAGGTTCTGTTCGCAGTATCTTTTCAATGTCTTCAGGCAGCACTGCTCCCCCGAGAACAGCGAGGTTCTGGCATTGTTCTGTTCTTCGCTTACCTTGAAGCCTAAGAAGGGGGGTCAACACGCCCACTTACTTAGCCTTCAAGTACGCACATCTTGTGTCAAATATTGTCGCATGTAGGTGTGAACCATGATTCTTTGATATGAAGGTTCTTGAAAGAAGCTTGAATTTATCTGCACATTTGCTGTTTGAAGCATAATTAAAAAATATATAAAGATATCTGTGTCAGTGAGTCGTATTTGGTGTTGCATCAACAGGAAATATCTTTTAAAGAGGCAAGGATTTAGTTATTATAGCTTGCTTATCTGCTTTTCTTGATCGCATTTTTTTACTAATTCCCTTTTGTACGGCGACGCTATATACCTCAGGTGTTGTTGGCTTTCCACAGGCGCAGTTCTGTTAATTATTACCTTTGCACATTCATCTGCACACATATAAGAATGTCATGTCGGAGCATGAAACATTTGGTAGTGAGTGCTGTGTGTCGTGTGTGTTACTCGGGGGAATGCGGGAGTGCTTGTGCGAGTGCTCGTGTGAGCGTTCGCTAGAGTCAAGTTTGCGCTAATTTCTCACAATTTGGCGTGTTCTTCAGATTTCGCTGTGTGCCGAGATAACTTGGGTAGCGCGTAAGCAGCAGAGGGTGAGGTTAAATATATTGTTTTTCGTCTTGAACGCTCTTTACAGTGTTCTAAGCAGAACATTTCTTATTGATTGATATGTGGGGTCTAAGATTCCAAAACCACCATATGTTTATGAGAGACGTCGTAGTGGAGCGCTTCGGAAATTTCGACCACCTGGGGTTCTTTAACGTGCACCAAAATCTGAGTACATAGGCCTACAGCATTTTCACCTCCACCGAAAATGCAGCCGCCGCAGCCGGGATTCGAAGTCATGACCTGCGGGTCAGCAGCTGAGTACGTTAGCCGACACTAGACCACCATGGTGGAGCATTGGTCAGAAACAGCATAGCCCATATATTTTTATAGCGCATGTTAAAGGAGCCCTGAAACACTTTCTGTAAGCGACGGTTTGATGTTGCGTGAGCTTGTTGTGTCATCTTGTAGTCATCGAGTTTCTCACTGCGTAGGTATGCCCGCTCTCTCGTCTTCTGATTGCTCCTGAAAGGGCCCTGAAACACTTTTTTGAGTAACCATGCAATCAATTTTCTGCAAGAGCTTATTGCCTCACAAACTCAACGTCATAAAATTTTAAGAATCTGTCCTGTACGAGCGGAGTTACAAAGATTTCTCACACGCAGCAATCACTTTTTCTCTTCTCTCCTCCCTACGAAAACCGTGGAAGCTAAGCAGGGAGGAATGGGAGAACTAACAAAATACGTCATGTGCGCATCGTGACCTTGAGCACTATTTTCTTTCTTTTTTTCTACGAATACGCGACTTTTTTCAGTGCGATCGCGCATGCACGCGTGGACATGGGACGGCCTCCCGCGACGAATTCTCTAATGACCGAGCACGCCACCTTCAAATCAGCAAACGGCTGATATTGATGCAGAACAGCCGCAGCAGCCTTGGTGCATGAAAGAGAAAAATGACTACAGTTGCTGGTTGTTGATGAACTGGCGCCATCTTGTTCGCTGAGCTCTGTGCATCGCATATAGCTTAACAAATTGAGTTACTCTTAACGTTATTGGTGGAGGTAGACGACTCCCGTACTTCGATGAAGATGCGCAGCGCTCGCAACACCGGAGACTTTTCGGCTACTTCAACTGCCAGTACCTCATCACCACTGGCCTCTCCAGCCGAGTTGACATTTTACGTCACCCTGCCAACTCTTCGAGATCCTGGTACTTTCTCCACTGACCGTACCATCGACGTTGACTCCTGGCTGTGCATCCGTGCGTCAGTACCCACCGCTGGGATCGTACGCTTATGTTCGCGAGTGTTCTCTTCTACTTCGACGATACGCCGCGGACATGGTTCAAAACAAATGAAGCCGACATAACTAGCTGGGATCTCTTCAAAACAAAGATCCGTAATCTTTTTGGCGGTTCATATGGTTGTCAGCTCGCTGCCAAGAAGACTCTCGCCACTCGTGTCCAGACGTCTACTGAATCGCACGTCTCATACAATCTTGATGTCTTGGGCTTTTTAGCAAGGTCAACCAGTACGTGTCGGAAGACGAGACAGCTAATCACGTCTTCTAAGGTATTCGTGACGATGCCTTCAGCCTGCTGGTTTTTAATAATGTCACGAGCATCTACACGATTCTGAAGGAATGTCGCGCTCTAGAAGATGCTAAAGCCCGCCGTTTTACCCACGGTATCACGCGCCTGCCAAGCACAGCGACTACTTCATTATGCGATGACGCTTTCCAACAAGTTCCCTGATGTGACGACCTCACCCGCATCATTCGTCGCGAGGTCGAGGCAGATCAACCAGTAGTCACTCCATTCCCAACGCCTCATTCTTCAGCGACCACGATCTCTCTGATACAAGCCGTCGTTCGTCAAGACTTATCGAACGTCGGCCTACATCCTGTTCAACCAGTCTGCTCTGCCGAACCTCTTTACCGTCGTTCCTGCACTCCTCACTCTTGTTCCAACTACTCTTGACAACGCAATTTGTCTAAATGGCGTACACTGGATGACAAGCCCATGTTCTTCAACTGCCGACGCGTCGGTCATATCGCTCGCCTCTGCCGCAATCAGTGGGCTCCGCCGGCACACTATCGCCCCCGACCGGAAAACTAGTCAGCGCACCTTCTAGAGGTGGAGCTGCGTTGACTACGACCTATGCGAGAAATCCTCGTGTAACATCACCGACTACCTGAAATCCTTTGAATGTCACTTTAGACAATGTACCTGTGCGCGCTTCGACCGATACCGGCGCGCATGTGTCCATCATGAGTGCAGCTCTTGTCACACCCACCTTGTCACAAGCCGGTCGAGTCGCCAATGGGGGACTGCCGCCATTATTGGCATGTGCACTGCCCGTTTGACTATTGCCGGTGGAAGAACTGCTGTTGTTTTAACCGTTGTCGAAAATTGCCCTCATGTCCTAATTCTAGGCATGGACTTTCTAACCACTCACTCTGCTCAGCTGGTTGCCTTGACCTTGCGATGCCTCTACTTTCCAATACGACCGACCCACCTCATACCGTCTTTTCCGCATCAATTTTATACGCCTTACACCTCACTGTATTACACACACTGACCTCTCGTCTACGCTACCTGTACGTGACGGCGATTACATGGTTGCACAAATTCATGCCGTGATACTTACGCGTGGCGTCGCTATTCCGCTCACAATTTTGACAATTGTTAAAAGCCGCACATGCCGTCGTAATGTC
Organism: Rhipicephalus annulatus; assembly: GCA_013436015.1. Taxonomy (NCBI): domain Eukaryota; kingdom Metazoa; phylum Arthropoda; class Arachnida; order Ixodida; family Ixodidae; genus Rhipicephalus; species Rhipicephalus annulatus. The sequence continues at coordinate 209,545 of WOVY01003545.1, read as the reverse complement.
AATTTTGCCCTAACTGCCCAAAATTCTTCCCCGAGTTATCTCCCTTGCCAAAATTACTGCCCTACAAGACCATACAGTTGAGCTCTTCAGAGTGGATAATTCCTGAAGCTCAGACCATGATCCAACTATGTCACGTTGATCGGGTGTCGACGTTGACCGCATGGTACCATCAGACCCCCCTCCTGATCAAGCGGAAGCCCTCTATCACGTCCTGGAGTCCTATCGTGAAATTTTTTACTTTGCCAGCACGTCCTTAAACCGAACTAGTGTTGTTACTCATCGCAACAATACTGGTGACGCGAGTTCCATTCACCGATGTTCCATACCTTGTTTCCGCGTCCTAGCGTACAGTCATAGAACAGGAAGTCATAACTGATCAGATAAAATGATGAAACGTGGTGGTTTTCTGCAGATTATTGGCATCTGAACAAACTTACGAAGAAAGATGTTTACCCGTTGCCTAGAATCGATGATGCCTTAGACTGCCTTTACGGCGCTACTCATTTTTCCACTATCGACCTTCGATCTGGCTATTGGCAGATTGCTGTTGATGATTCGGACCGTGAGAAGACCGCATTCGTCACTCCTGATGGTCTTCAACGTTTCAAAGTTACTCCCTTCAGTCTTTGTAATTCGCCGGCCACATTCGAAAAAAATGATAGACTCATTGCTCCAATGGTTCAAACGGTCAACCTACTAATGTTATTTAGACGACGTTCACGTTTTCTCGCCCTCATTCGACTCCCATCTCGATGGTCTATCAGCGATTCTTGAAGTTTTTCGTCGAGCCGGACTTCAATTGAACTCTTCGAAATACCACTTCGCTCGTAGTCAAATAAACGTACTTGGTCACCTCATAAAGGGTGCTTACCAGCGCAAACGACAGGGCAGGAGGGGACCTCATCAATGCCGCAGGAGTCCTCCCGGATACCGAGAAAATTTGTGCCGCCATAGACTTTCCTGTTCCGATGTCCACAAAGGATGTTTGCAGTTTTGTGGGATTGTGTTTCAATTTCCGACGCTTTGTTAAGTACTTCGCAATCATTGCACGCACACTCACAAATCTCCCGAATAAGGACGCCCTTTTTTCCTGGGGCGCTAATCAAGCCTCATATTTTTCTCAGCTCACAACCCTCCTTAACTCACCACCAATTTTAGCTCATTTCGTTCCATCAGCTTCAACAGAGGTTCGCACTCACGCTGGTGGGCACGGCATAAGAGCAATGCTCTTGCAGCGCCAACGCGGCCATGACCATGTTATAGCATATGCAAGCCGACTGCTATCTACCGCTGAGCGCTAGTATTCAATCACGCAGCGTGAGTGCCTCGCTCTTGTGCGGGCAGTCGCCAAGCTTCGCCAATACTTATACGGGTGTCCTTTCCAAGTAGTCACCGATCACCACGCGCTCTGCTGGCTGGCCTCAATCAAGGGTTCCACAGGATGCCTCGCTCGTTGGCCCCTAAGTTTACAAAAATACACATTCGCCGTAACGTACAAGACTAACGTACAAGACTAACGTACAAGACTGAATCTTGATGCGGTTGCATCAAGATTCAGATTGTATATCCCGCTACCCCGTGGAAGAAGCCACCCATACTGACACCTTTCGAGACCTTCTGTGGGTGACGCAGCTATTCAACCTTAGCCACGAACTACGCAGGGATGCTTCTCTGTGAGCCATCATTGAAAAACTTGAGTTAATGCCTCCCGATGTATCTCTACAAATGTTCCTGGTCAAAGACGGGATACTGTATCGCCGTAACCTCGATCTTTAAGGCCATGACTTACTCCCCATCATACCAGCACATTTTCGTGGTGCTGTCTTCAACCAACTTTATGACGCTCCTTGGGCGGGCGACTTGGGTGTTTCTCGCACATATGACCATGTACGTCATCGTTTCTTTTGGCCTGGACTTGCCCGTTCTGTTTGAAGCTACGTCACCGCTTGTGAGCCCCACCAGCGCCGCAAAAAGCCATCTTCACTACCAGCTGGATATCTTCAGGCGATCGACATTCCCACTGATCATTTTTTCGAGTTGGCCTTGACCTACTTTGCCCATTCCCGATCTCCAGCTCTGAAAACAAATGAATTGCTCTCGCCACTATGTGACACGGTACGCTATCACATGAGTATTTACGACGAGTTGCGCAACTGATGTGGCGGACTTTCTGGTATACAATATTATTTTAGTACATGGAGCTCCACGCCAACTCCTCACTGACTGGGGCCGTACCTTCCTGTCAGCTGTCGTTGACGAAATCATGTGCTTTTGCTCTGCTAAGCACAAGTTTGCCACTTCGTACCACTCGCAAACGAATGGTCTCAAGGAGCGCCTCAACTGGATCATAACTGGCATAATTTCTCAATACGTAGCGGCCGACCATGAGGACTGGGACGTCCATTTGCCATTTGTTACGTTCTCACATACTTCGCCGCGCCACGAGACTGCCTGCTATTTGCCATACTACCTTCTATACGGCCGAGAACAAGCCCTCTTCTATGACACCTTGCTGCCCTCGGTCACTGAATATGCCAGCGAAGCTACCGCACGAGCCGACCACGCACGCCAATTGGCCCGCAGCCATCTACAGGTCTCACAGGAGCACCAAATACAGCTCTACAATTCCCATTATCGAAACGTGCACTTTTAACCGGGTTTCCTTGTTCCTATCTGGTCCCCCACTCGGCACGTAGGTTTTTCTCAGAAACTGCTGTCTCGCTACACTGGGCCATACCGTGTCGTTCATCAGGTGACTGACGTACGTCAGTAACGTGAAATATGAGATAGTTTCAGCTGATCCAACATCATCATCGTCAACTTCGAGGGACATCGGGCACATGGCTAGACTCAAGCCTTATTACCCTTGTTCCACCGCATGCGAGTAGCTCAAGCACTGAGACGGTGCTTCTACCGCCGGGGGGTCATGATACAGAACAGCCGCTGCAGCCTTGCTGCATGAAGTAGAAAGACGACGACGGTTTCTTGTTGTTCATGAACTGGCGTTACGACTTTTGATGGTTCACAAATGTACGTATAACCGGTATTGGAATTTGGCCGTGTTCTTTTTTCCGGTGCGCCAGCATACCAGCTTCGGCCACTCGTCCCAATAGAGCGAGAGGCTTTACGGCTGTGCTTAGGCATTCCAAAATATGTGGCGAATGCAGTATTATACCTGGAAGCGAGAACACCACCCCATGTTAATCCGATTCAACCTACTTACGGTACAGACATTATTACAATTGTACGAAACACTGTCTAACTGTACTCAAATGATTTTCATATCCGATCCCGATATATTTTTTCCGAGCACTGGCCTAGGTTCCGCAAGCCACAAATCATGTTTGCACAAACATTACTCGAATCCCTGAATGTACGAATTCGTGATGTGCGTCCTTTGATTATGAAACCTAAATTCACAGACATTGTATACCACAATATTTTTTCCGAACCACGCAAAATTATTATATCACGAAATTTTAAATGGACTTTTACAAGGGCATCTAAATAACCTGTTGACGAATGTTGTTATTGCAATGGATGCATCGCGAACAGAGGAAAAAGCTGGCATAGGAATGTTCTGCCGTCAACTTGATTGGTCTTTTCTTTACGACTGCCGGATTTTATCCCAGTTTTTATAGCTGAATTTATGGCCATAATATTACCTCTCCAGAAGTTACGCAGTTTAAATACAGTAGTAGAAATCATCACTGACTCATTATCTGTATGTTATTTTCTTCTGCATCTGGTGAAACTGCATCTCTGCATCTCTTCTAAAGCTTTCAGAATACTAGTTCCCGCGCACCTACAATGTCTCTACCTAATTTGGAAACCAACACACAAGGATTTGCTTAATAAACAAAAGTGCTCATTCTTTAGCAAAGGTGGCGCTTTTGATGCTAATCATTCCCGTTTTCCTACAGACAACATACAATAAAATTGCACGATTCCGCACCTTAACTTTCAAAAATGGTTATCAGACTCGTCTTGACAGCTTCTTCAGAATATAAGCAACTATAAATTCTCTGGAAAAGTGAGTTATCGTAGTCGAGAATAATGGAAGTGGCCATAACCAAACTTTGCTGCCGGATTACCTCTTTCAACTTTCACCTGCATACAGCATGTCAAGCATTGTCTCCTCTGCGTATCTACTGTATGGAGGAGAAAACAATCGGTCATTACTTTCTATCCTGTCGCCGCTATACGTCACTGAGAAGAAAATTCATAGCACCACCTCTTTGAAACTTTGGTCTGGAAATATCCGAATCAGTTGTTCTATCATTCGGCGCCTCCACTCAGGGCTACAGTCGCAGGGATGTTTACTACGCAATAGAGGAATTTATCATTCAGACTAAAAGAATATAGAGCTAAACTTTTCATTCTTTTAAACGGTTAGATATCCTTACTCAGTAATTATTTGTTGTGAAACTTATCTCAAGCATATACTAGTAGTATTGCAAAGAAACAAAAAAAAACAATTCACCTAACTTTAGATAGATAGATAGATATGTGGAGTTTAACGTCCCAAAACCACCATATGATTATGAGAGACGCCGTAGTGGAGAGCTCCGGAAGTTTTGACCACCTGGGGTTCTTTAACGTGCACCCAAATCTCAGCACACGGGCCTACAACATTTCCGCCTCCATCAGAAATGCAGCTGCCGCAGCCGGGATTCGAACCCGTGACCTGCGGATCACCGCCGAGTACCTTAGCTACTAGTCCGCCGCGGCGGGGCAATTCACCTAACACTAGGCCGATCCCCTGCATTGGGTAAGAGCCATGAGATGAAAAGAAGAAGAAGAAGAAGAAGAAGAAGAAGAAGAAGAAGAAGAAGAAGAAGAAGAAGAAGAAGAAGAAGAAGAAGAAGAAGAAGAAGAAGAAGAAGAAGAAGAAGAAGAACTGGCAGATTCATGTTCGCCAAGCTCTGTGCATCGCATATAGTTTATATTAAGCTACTCTTACCAATATATTAGCATTATAACAGCAATTTTTGAGTGTTTTCTGTCATTTGTCGCGTAAAAAGAAAGCCAGTATTGGCTCGATCGGGCCAATTGGCATGAATCCATCTTGATAGTAACGCAGCAACTATTACATGAGGCAACTATTCCAGCTATTACATATTACATTAAGCGCTTGTGTCGTGTGTTCCGCGTAATAGTTGCTGCGCTTCCTACCAAGATGCATTGTTAGCTCTCTGATAATTTATTGTGAGTTCCAGGTTGCGTGCTGCGCTATAACATTTGGCTCGCGTGTTCTCGGGAGCATCTACTACCCATCGGGTGCCTTTTCTAACCCTGGTCAAAACGTGTTGCAGGGCTCCTCTAAAGGAACACATTATCTCAGTGAAAACAGGTTCAGCAACAAGTTCTTTAAAGAAACAATGTTTGTTTCACGTTTCTGAGCAGATACAGTGTTGAAGAAGGCCTTACAAGGCTAGGACAACAAGAAATGAAAAAGCTCGGACAACAATATTTACGTTATATTTTTCATTCAGTACATTTAGTTGTTCCAAATGGCTCAAGAACGAGTGTAGGTCACAGCAAAAATACATATTTGTTTTTACTCTTAGTATTCTTATCACCTAAACTGTATTTTAGGGGTATACAACGTGGTAGCATCATTTATTTAAATAAATACGTTTTACACTACTTCATTGTACCTGTTTCACTTCCCAAGTTTCATGCGCAGTCCCGCTTGAGTTTTGTGACATGGCAAACGACCACGTCACGATTGCCATCGAGGTAAACAGTCATCATTTTATTGAACGTTTGGTTTCTCGCTCATACGTGACGAGTTTGCTCGAAATGCATGTACAGTCTGTTCAAAAGAGTCGAGCAAATTGAAGAGTATGTAGTGTGCTGTTCTACATCACTGAGCAGTTTAAACGAATAATGTGAAATATCCTGTCGCATGAGAGATTTTTCAGAAAACTTGGATTAGGTTACTGAGGATACGAGTCTTACTCGAGGGGCCGAATTCATTGCGATCAAGCAGTCGCGAATAATGCCGTTCTTTAAAGTCTTCCCCGCGCAGGACGCAAAAAAAAAACGAGATTTCAGGCCACGTTCGGTTGGAGCTAAGGCATACGCCCTCACATCTGCACGGTGCGTTAGAAAACCGACGAAATACTCCCAAGGACTGTGGTAATGCTAAATGCCCTGCCACGCTGCGCGTTCAACGCGCTTGGTCACGCGATGCGAGTAATTCAAGCGCGTCGGCGGAAGTGCGTAGACAACGGATGCAATGCTCGCAATTTTTTCCACAAATGCCGGCTGCCCTACCCAGACGTGGACACGGCTTTCCAACGTGAAGTAGTGATCCACGTACGCCTGCTTTTGTTCAAGTGTAGCGCTAAAATAGTCTGAGTGGACAGCTCGAAAAACGGGACGGAGAAAGAATGATGACATATTCATTCTTCGTCCAGTTTGTTGCGCTGTTCCCCGCAGTATCATGTACCAACTGGCCCTTCAAGAAACCCAGCTACACTAGTGTTGCTAACTCAAGAGGGCAGACATGAAATTCGGCAGGTACTTTTGATCCTAGTGGACAGCCTGACCATCCAGCTCTTATCGGATGAGCCTCTCGAATGAACTTTTTGTTGAGCTAGTATGAACACACACACACACACACACACACACACACACACACACACACACACACGCGCGCGCGCGCGCGCGCACACACACACACAAACACACACACACACACACACAGACACACACACACACACACACACACACACACAGGCGCAGGGCGTATTTGATGCCTGAGTGTGTGTGTTTGTTGTCTGTGCGGGTGTGTATGCGTATGTGCCGTTTGCTTGCGCTCAAAATATTTTTTTGGAATGATGAGCCTCTACTAAAAAGCACCGTGCTCACATCTGGCCATGCCGGGTGTACTTGTCTCCCAGCGTCCCTGCGGAGGCACCCGTCACAATGGCCGGAAAACCTGCGCAGAAGCAGCCCAGATCATTACGTCATGCAGAAAACATTTGGCAGGCCCCAGGTATTTCAGGAATAGATATTAAGCAAACCATGCGCATTGAAGGTGACTGCGTTGCAATGTTTTGTTGAGTGAAACCTTATGAAGTGGCGCTAAAAATATGTAGAAATGCACGCGCATACGTTAAAGAGTATGGATGGCAGAGACGAATAAATATGCGATGTTTTATGGCACGATCAACCATAATTATTGACAAGTGCTTCCACAAAGTTGCGAGTCTTTACGCGCAGTGAAAAGCAATTTAAATTGCTCCAAACTCTTATTATATTGTGACTTCACCGTGAAAACTCGACCTTTAAATGGCATTTTCTCCGAACACTACTTTTAGTCAAGGAAGGAACGTTTTCTCTGTAAGCGCTGAAGCCATCAAATGCAAACTTTTGTGATTTCTTTATGAATACCATGTGCCGATTTGAAAACAAAAAAATGTTTTTGCTACCAAGATTGTACTTTTACGAAAGGTTCCTACAAGAAAAAAGCCCCGAACTTTTAGCCATAAAACATTTCTATTTTTAAAGATCCCACAGAAGCCTACAAGAACCCTACATTGACGTAATTGAAGGAATCTATACATATTTCTCCCATTAGGTTTATGTAGGTTTCTTTGATGCCTTGATTATGGTGCCTGCATTACTGCTGATGTCTGAACTGAGTCAAACGCCTTCTCGTAATCTATGAAGGCAATGTATAGGGCTTGGTTCTATTCCACGCATTTATCGATTACCTGGTTGGAAGTATCAATATGGTCTATTGTAAAGTAGCCTGTACGAATCCCTGCTTGGTCCTTTGGTTGATTGAATTCAAAGTTCGCCTTAATTCAATTATTAGCTATTATTTTTGTAAATAGTTTGTAGAAAACAGACAGTAAACAGATCGACCTGTAATTTTTAAGTTCTTGGCGTCTTCTTTCTTACGCATGAAGATGATGTTGGCGTTTTTCCAAGATTCTGCACCCTTCCCATCAAGAGAGACTTCGTATATAAGGTGGCCACTTTTTCCAAAACAATTTTTCCGCTGTCTTTCAGGGGGTCTGTTGCCACCTTAACCTCACCAGCAGCTTTGCCTCCTTGCATCCCTTTTAGGGCTTTCCTTACTTCTCCTGTCGTTACTGGCAGGATGTAGAATTCCTCTAGGCTCTTATTGTTTCTCACGATATCTCACTGGTTGTTTTGGCTTCTGTACAGCTTTTTGTAGAATTCCTCCGCCACCTCGGTTATCCTATCCATAATTGTTATGACATTGCCTTCTTTGTTCCCAAATGCATACATCCGATTTTTACCCATGCACGAGTTTGATGTTGCAGCTTTTAGGCATCTGCCGCTTTTACAGCCTGCTCAATTCTTTCCGGCATGCTATACGTACCTCCTGACGTCGGCTACTTTATGCCTATTTATTAACTTCTAAAGCTTCACTAGCTCTACTTTGTCGGTTGCATTTGAGGCTTTCATAGCTTGTCGTCTTTTAATAAAATTTTGTCTCCTGAGATAGTTTGCCAGTGTCCTGTGTGGTGACTGTACCTCTGACTTTCAGTGTACACACTTTGATGATACTAGTAAGATTATCACTCATTGTGTCAACGCTAAGTTAGTTACCTCGTGTACCGCCTCGAATATATTCTGAAGCGAAACTCTGAAATCCTCTACTTACGCTCTCACCACTGGTTTATTATTGGGCTTTCCTGCGTATCAGTTTCTGTCTTTTTTTTAAATCTAGGTGAACACGAGCTCTTACAATTGTATGGTCACTGTTTATGATCTTGCAAACTACTTCTACATCCTGTACAATGCCTGGGTGTGCATACAGAATGAAGTCTAATTTTAGCTGCGCAGTTAGGACTTTGCCACATCCACTTCCAGTTAACAGGTTTTCTGAAGAAGGTATATAGTGTTTGTAAAGTTTTACGTTCTGCGAACTCTACTTAAAACTTCCCTTTGGCATTTTTAGAGCCGATCTCATATTCCTTTACTGCATGGTCTCTGGCCCCTTTCTTGCCTACTTTGGTATAAAGTCACCCATCAGAATAGTGTCCTGTGACTTTCCTTTATTATTAGCAGACTCTACGTCTTCATAGAAGTGTTCAACCAAATAATCATCAAAGCAGCTCGATGTAGGCGCGTACGCCTGTACCACCTTCATCTTGTACCTTTTGTTAAACTTAAATATGACGCTTTCCACCCTCTCACTGATGCTATAGTAGTTTTCTTTGCTGCTGCGATACTCCTGCGCATAACAACCACCCCTCCTCTGATAGTTAATTTGTTTCAACTAATCCACCATAGGACATGTTCGTTCTTCAGCACTGTGTAAGCCTTACGTGTCCTTCTAACTTCGCTGAGCTCTACTACATCCGATTGAACACCTCATTATTCCTCAAATAGAGCCTCACTATCCTCACTAGATAGCGTTCTAGCGTTGAAGGCAGCCAAGTTGAAATTACTATGGCGGCCTGTCCTGACCCAGGTATTCATAGCACCCTCCGCGGCGTCGCAGGGCTGACTGCCGCCTTGGACAGTTGCTTCAAAGCCGCTGGGGAGTGAGTTCCAAAAGTTAATTGCTGTAGTTCCTGTGCTATAACATCCCGCCTTAACCAGTCGCATATGAGTATATGACCAGTTCCCTACAGTTTCGTAAAGATGCCAACAGCAACATGCAATTTAGTGATACCGCAAGTGGTAAGCAGAGATCAAGTACGGGTGTTCGCGAGGATGGGAGCCCTGGGCGCTGCCGCATAAATCAACTTCAGCGGATGACGCCTAACTACAATTGACGTTAACTCGATGTGACGGCTGTATCATAGGAGTATATATGTAATCTTCATGCCATTAGATAGCCAGCGCTGCAGCCACAATTATAGTAACACAAACTTAGGTTCTATTTGAAAAGTAGTTCCGAGACCTGGCGTGGCTGTGTGGTAGAATACTAGATTGCCATGCAGAATGCTGGGGCTTGATTCCTGCTGGGTTCGCTACGTTTATTCGTTGCATTCATCAGGTCAACGCTGTTGACGTCTGCATTTTCTTATTGCGCACGCGTTAAAATTACTCATGTGTGTTCTCGCCTTTCCAGGGTAGCTATGAAGTTTCAATCACTTGTGACAAATACCAGGCTGCGGGTACGTGCCATAAGCCTGGCGGAAGGGGTTTGATGACGTACGCGACAGGATTGTGGCATTATTTGTCTTATGACCAGTGAGTCGTATTCATGAAACCATTTTATCTTCACATACTAAATTTGGTTGACGCCAAGTTAAAGGGGCGGCTGGATACATAAATAGATACGTAATTGATTTGATTGATAGGTGGACATTGCACAACAAGCCACTTCACTTCATACACAACATCAGCCTAACGACGCACAAGTAACAAACATACTCGCAAAAATATTGTACTTTAAGTCATCACTACAATTGAAAAAAAGAAAGATAGGAGGGGTTCAACGTCCCAAAACCACCATATGATTATGAGACACGCCATAGTGAATGGCGCTGAAAATTTCAACAGATTTCAGATTTTCAGATTTTTTATACGTACAAATAAAAGAATGTGAAATGTGTTTAGTATACAAAAGGAGGTCCCAAAGTCAAAGACTGTATCTGGACCTTTTGTTAAGGGTAAAATGAGGTAAAACACAACCACATGGGGCTCTTTAACATGCACCCAAATCTGAGTGCATGGTAGATAGTTACGTAGGTAGGCACTCAAAGTGCTTGTGGTGCACAAGGAAATGCTTCTCATTTACTGTAAATTATACAGTTCTAGCAAAGGCAAGGGCTAGCATGATCACTTTTTTTGCTGTATAGACTCTAAAACAGGAAACCTACGGGGTAAAAGTTCACATTGAACCGTGTTCTATACAGTTCAAAAACTTTTTTCAGAAAACATGTGAAGAATTGGCCCAATACCTCAACTTCGCTTGAGGTTTTGATTCAAGTATCATGTGCTAGGTAAGTTCTTCATGGAGTCATTCTGCTTTACTAGATCCGTAGCACTCGAAAATGAGTCTACAAACTAACATCGTATTTTTAGTTGCGTAGCGGTGTGATGTCGTACAATTTGGACCACTGTATATATTATTGTAATAAATGCGATAGTCTTTACTGGGACACATCGTCAAGAAACTTTTGGTCCGTCTGTCTTTCTGCCAGTCTGTTGGTGGAATTCTCTTTGCGTCACGCGCAACGGCTAAACTCCTATGACATCCGCAATGCTCACCAATTATATTCTGGTTTCAGCGTTCATACTTGTGTGTGTTGTCAGTAAAGAGGAAATATTGCACGTATCGGAGGCACAGCCTCAACACACGCATATCTTTGTTGGGTTTCGGTATACTATGAACCACTCACATATGCCTTACATATGCGATTTTAAGGAACGTTGCATTTATTATTTATTTATTTATCGATACTGGAGGTCAATATGCTTGCCCATGCAGGTGGGGCAGATACAATAATACATTGACAAGGCATTCACAAAAAAGACTAACAATTCAAGAAGAAAAACGTACAGTGCAAGACGCATGGGATTCACGACACAATTGCAAGAAATGTTTAAACACTAAATATTATGAGAAGTGGTTTTCCAATTCTTTTGTAAAGGTTTCCGATTGTATGACGCGAACAGGTTAAGAGTTCCATTCTTTTGTGGTGCGCGGAAAAAAACTGTTCATGTGAGATTTGGTTTTGGCGAATATAGGCGTGAGAGAAAAGCTGTGTCTATGTCTAGTCGACCGTGTGTTTAGGGGCACTAAAAATGAGGCTACTGAAGGTCAATTTTCCCATTTATTATGTTGTTTAGGAACTGAAGGCGACTAACTTTACAGCGATGTTCTAGTGAACTTATTTTATTAGTAAGCATTAGAAGTGAAGGAGATTGTTATTTTTTGTATTTTCGAAAAATAAATCTCACAGCCTTCCTATGCACACGCTCCAATTTCATGATCTCTTTTTTGGTGTGAGGATCCCATACAACCGCTGCTTATTCAAGTTTTGAGCGCAAAATTGCGTTGTATACTAAAAGCTTTGTACTCGCTGGAGCTTCGCTAAGCTTTCTTTTCAAAAACCACCATTTGCGCAAGGCTGAATAGCATGTAAAAGATATATGATCTGACCAAGTAAGTTTGTTATTAAACGTAACGCCTAAGTATTTATACTGGTGTCAACCTCGGTTATTATGGTGTCGTTCAGAACGTAACAAAATATTCGAGTTTTTTTTTGTTGCTCGCATCAAAACTGTTTTTTGTACAATTATTTCCATTCTTCAAAGTCTACACCACTCTGAAATAGCTGTGACTGATTGCTGCTAGCTTTGGTGATCTTTCTGCGAGGTAATTTCTTTAAATATGACACAGTTATCCGCAAATGAATTTACTTGCACGTCACTAGGGAGCTTTTCCAGGGTATCATTTGTATATATCAGGAATAGGAGTGGCCCCAGTATGCTGTCTTGCGGCACGCCCGAGGTTACATGGCGCGCAACGGACGAGCATTGCTTAATTTCTACGAACTGTTGCCTGTGCCAGTAGGTATCAATTAATCAATAAATCAATCAATCAATCAGATTTTTATTACAAACCAAAGAAAAGATTACAAGATATCTGGACCGTTAGCCTACATTGGCTAGTGATCGGTCCATATCGGAGTACATAAAAGCAGCTTAGTAGAGCATATTTAGCAATAAACACATATATACACAATTAATTATAAATATAACTATTCACATATGCACATACATACTACATACATAAGCGCGTGTACATATATGCATTTTTACAGTATACCCAAATACCGTTTGTTTCATCATCATCGTCATATATAGTAAGTGACTGGGTGAAAGCGCAAATTAGCGCAGGAGAAAGTGGAAAAAAAACCTATTTATATGCCTGGATCCATGATATAGTGTTTGTAGGGAGACCAATGCACTCGAGCCTGTAGATTAATTTTCCGTGAGGCACCCTAACGAAGGCTTTACTGAAATCAAAAAATAGCATGTCAACTAATCGGGACGAGTCAAGTACCAAAGAGATATTGCCACGTTCCATTTCCCAAGTTTTTGTTATCGTCCCAAAACACCACACGATTCTCAGCGCAAACCGCGCCTGCAGTTTTCGAGAAGGTTCCGGACTGTAGTAGATCATTTCGATAAGATCACGCCCACTGTGCGAACGGTAAAGATTGTTCTGGAACCTACGCCACCGCCAGCGATAACGCTAGAACATCCACGGCAAGAGTATAAATACCGACGCGCTTCGCCGCTTGTCAGTTGTTGATCGAAGGCCGACGCTCCGTTCTACGCTATCAGTCCGAGACTGCTATCTGTGCGAGACTGCTGCTGTAATTGGACTTTCCGTTTACCGGGCACAGGTTCGCCCAAATAAACAGTTAAATCCCAACACTAAGTCTCCTGTCTTCGGCCACGTCACGACCCCGTGACATGTGGTGGAGGTGCTGCTTCGTTCATGTACCGGACGCCCCCGTCAAGCCGTGAAGCCAGCCCACGTCGCGGACAAGACACCGACGCCAACCAGGAGCAGCGAACAAGGCGCCGACCGCAAGGGCTACCACCAGAGTACGGGCTTCTACAAGACAAGGCGCGGAAGACCAAGGCCATGACCACGACTGCAGCGACAATGACAACCGCAGCGTCCCAGCGTCCCAGCCCGCGATGGTCATGCATCAACTCAGGGAACCACCAATTTTCCATGGGTCAACGTTCGAAGACCCGGAGTCCTGGCTAGAAACATACGACCGTGTGGCCGCCCTCAACCACTGGAACCATGACGAAAAGCTGCGTCGTGTGTTCTTCTATTTGGAAGACACCGCAAGGACCTGGCTCGAAAATCGAGAGTCCACGCTCCGAACGTGGGATGTTTTCTGCGGCGCATTCCTGCAAACGTCCGCGAGCATCGCTCGCAAAGAGAGGGCCGCTGCTTTATTAGAGACCCGGGTTCAGCTACCAATTGAAAATGTCGGCATTTTCACAGAAGAAATGACCCGACTATTCCGTCACGCTGACCCAGACATGCCTGAGGATAAAAAGTTCGTTTCCTCATGTGAGGGGTCAAACAGGAGCTCTTCGCGGGACTGATGAGAAACCCACCGAAAACCGTCCAAGAATTTGTAGCCGAAGCGACCACTATCGAAAAGACCCTGGAAATGCGCGCCAGACAGTATAATCGTCACCTGACTGCAGACTGCGCTGCTGCTCAAGCCAGTAACTCCGGAGACCTGCGTGAAACGATTCGAGCGATCGTGCAGGAAGAGCTGCGCAAGCTGTTGCCTTCGGCACAGCCTCAAGTGGATTCAATCGCCGACATTGTGCGAGAAGAAGTTCGGCAATCGATTCAAATTCCACACACACCGCTGCCCGAGCCGGAAGCTAAGAGCTACGTCGCTGCACTGCGCCACAACGCTCCTCCCACGACATCGCTATCAACATGGGCTCACACCCCTTTTTTGTACAGGTCCTAGCATGCCTGACTGCAATCGCCCGACCGATGTACAGCGCTACGGATAACCAGTCACAACCGCCATTTCCTGCAAACCACCGCATCAAGTTCACGGGTGTCAAGCAAGCGGTACTGCCATTTCATCCCTTCCCGGATACGTGTCATACATCGCCAGGTTTGGCGTCAACGGCGTTTTCTATCTGGCAACCTGGTACAGCGAGCGACACCCTTCATGTGACACGAGTACTTAACCGCCACTACTCCGTCGGACGCGCGGGGCACGACATCGCTATCAACATGGGCTCACACCCTTTTTTGTACAGGTCCTGGCATGCCCGACTGCAATCGCCCGACCGATGTACAGCGCTACGGATAACCAGTCACCACCGCCATTTCCTGCAAACCACCGCATCAAGTTTACGGGTGTCAAGCAAGCGGTACTGCCCTTTCATCCCTTCCCGGATACGTGTCATACATCGCCAGGTTTGGCGTCGACGGCGTTTTCTACCTGGCAACCTGGTACAGCGAGCGACACCCATCATGTGACACGAGTACGTAACCGCCACTACTCCGTCGGACGCGCGGGGCACGACATCGCTATCAACAGGGGCTCACACCCCTTTTTTGTACAGGTTAGTTACTTACGCTCTGCTTCATGTTACCGTACCTCGAATAGATATGTTATTGCGGTGTCGTGCCCTGATACTGTATTTGAGTGTGCCGCTTCTATCAAGAGACGGTGTTTTTCTGGTGTTGAACGTATGCTTATGTGTCTTGCCCG
Source organism: Rhipicephalus annulatus (assembly GCA_013436015.1). Lineage (NCBI taxonomy): Eukaryota > Metazoa > Arthropoda > Arachnida > Ixodida > Ixodidae > Rhipicephalus > Rhipicephalus annulatus. The sequence goes on along the minus strand of WOVY01003545.1, from coordinate 194,318 downwards.
TATGCTGTTAATGGTGTCGGGAGATGTTGAAAGCAACCCTGGCCCTAACGCTGACACCCCTTCCAGCCCTCATGACAGCCAGTCTTCTCAGTCCAGCATTGATGGCATCTTTGAAATTTTAAAGCGGTTGGAATCAGGGCAAGTACAGTTTTTTCGCGAACTAAAAGAAGTGAAGGACGAACAAGCTGCAATACACACCTTTATAGAAGGTTTGCTGGCCAGGGTAACCGTGGTTGAGAGCGACGTTAACTCGTTGAAACAAACTACGCCTAGTGCATCATCGGAAAACAATCTTGCTGGTTCCCTAACCCGAGACATCGCCCAGCTAAAAGGACAACTAGAAGTCGCCAATAACAGAACTCGCAGAAATAATTTAATCATACATGGAATAACTGATACTGTAAGCGAAAACTGGGCTGATTCGGAAGAAAAAGCACGCTCTTTCTTTCAATCAGGCGAATGCGTTAGGCCCGACCGTATTGAGCGTGCGCATCGAATTGGGCGATTCTGCGAGAGTAAGAACCGTCCGATTATTGTGATGTTTTCTAGCTACAAAGATAAGGAGCGCATCCCTTCCTGTGGGCCTAAGCTAAAAGGGATTGATTTTGCAATGCGCAATGATCTTACCCCTGCTGTGAGATTACCGCATACGAAACTTCTACAACATGCCCGTACGTTAAATTTACCGTACAAACTGAGGCATGACAAGCTAGTTATGAACAAAAAAAACATTCGTCTACGATTCTGAGCTCGACCAAGTAGTCGAAACAAAAAGATAGCTAGGCGGGACGCAGTTGTCTCCGCAACATGGTGCATGCGGTCGTAACTCTGTTCAGACAGCATTACATATTCCAGAGTTTACTATCCTCGTAGTAAACTGCCGTAGCATAAAAAACAAAGTTGACGAATTTGCTACGCTCACTTCAACAGCCAAGCCCCACATTATCATTGGCACAGAGTCTTGGCTTCATAGTTCGGTCCGGGACGCTGAAGTTTTCTCGCATGGCTTTGTCGTATATCGTAGTGACAGAAATACCCAAGGGGGAGGTGTTTTTCTGCTTGTCGATGCCAGCTTACAATCTACTTCACTAACCGTATTGTTGAGCTGCGCAGAAGCGGTATGGTGTAACGTTCACTTAAACAGCGGTCGAGTCACCACTGTCGGGTCATATTATCGTTCACTAGCATGTGCTGATTCGGAAGCCTTCAGGTCTTTATCAGACTTTCTGTCAACATCGAACCACGATTACATACTTGGAGGTGATTTTAACATGCCAGACGTTCAGTGGTTGGATCGAAAATGCATTCCCACTGACTCGTGTGCGCTGTCTGCCAGTTTCTACAATTTGATACAAGCAAACGATCTTTTTCAATTTGTAACCGAACCTACCAGGAAAGGAAAAGACCGCGGTTCCGTTTTAGATTTGCTCTTCGCAAATAGGCCCTCACTTGTCTGAGATACTGTCGTTGTCCCTGGAATTAGTGATCATGATTGCGTCGTTGCCTATTTACCACCAATTAGATTTAAAACTGTGCACAATAACCCACGTAAGGTTTTCTTTTATTATAAAGGACATTATGTCTCCTTATCCAGGGAACTTGCATCATTTTTACCAGAGTTTAACGAAATGAGTCGATGCTCTAATTGCAACACTCTATGGGAAGCTTTCAAGAGCAAACTACAGCAATTAATAGCAAAATGTGTTCCTAGCAAACTAGTATCCCGCAAAAGGCGTGCCGACAAGCCGTGGGTGTCCCGTGACGTACGTCTACTTATCAACAAAAGGCACCGTCTTTTGCAAACGTATAGAAAAAAGAAAGACCAGAGCGTAATGGATGCCGTAATGCTCCTCGGCAAAGACATAAAAATACGGAACAAAAATGCCAAAGACAAATATTTCTGCTCTTTGGGAACTAAGTTAAAAAAAATCCCAAAGAAATGTGGAAATTTTTGAAATCCCAGGGCAAGGAACATGCAGGAATACCCTGTCTTCACGTTAACGGCACAACTGTCTCTGAGGACCATGAAAAGGCTAATTGTTTCAATCATTACTTTCAGTCTGTTTTCTCTCCAACGTATTGTGAAAATGCTCCGAGTGTCTCGGAACAAATAAATGAAGAAATGGATCCCGTCTTTGTGACCTATAATGGTGTACTCAAACTACTCCAGAATGTTAAAGTTAATTCTTCAGGCGGACCTGACGGCATACCTAATTACGTCCTTCATGCCTGCCGTGAGACGATTGCCCACTTTCTCGTTACGCTGTTCTCCAAGTCGATCGCTTCTGGTGACCTGCCTGAGGATTTGAAAATCGCTAACGTTGCGTCCATTCACAGAAGTGGCCCGAAAAGCAATCCTGAAAACTATAGGCCCATATCGCTCACAAGTGTCTGTAGTAAAATCCTTGAACATATAATATATAGCGCCATAATAAAACACCTGGAATCTAATAGATATTTTACTAACTGCCAACACGGCTTTCCGGCAGGTTTTTCCTGTACAACGCAATTAATAGAATTTAGCCATGATCTCTTCTCATCATTTGACGTAAAAGAACAGACTGACTGTGTATTTTTGGATTTTAAAAAAGCATTTGATTCTGTCCCGCACTCGTTGCTGCTCCATAAGTTGTCTTTTCTTGGCCTACATCATGATGTTGTCCAGTGGATAACAGGTTATTTGCATAATCGTACCCAATGTGTCCTGACAAACGGCTGTAAATCAGGTGCTGTGAATGTTAGTTCTGGTGTTCCGCAGGGGTCTGTTTTAGGGCCCCTGCTTTTCCTTGTATATATTATTGATATTGTAAGTAATTTGTCCTGCAAAGTACGCCTTTACGCAGACGACTGCGTTGTTTATCGCAGTATCAAAAGCCCACTTGACATGGACTATCTTCGAAGCGATCTCGACCATATTCAAACGTGGTGTGCAAAACGGAAAATGACTTTGAATATTGCGAAATGTAAGCACGTTTCCTTCACACGCAGTCGCAGCCCTGTTTTATCAAAATACACTCTGGGAAGTACGCATCTTGATACAGTGCTATATTATAAATACCTCGGCGTCTAATTTTCATCTAACCTAACCTGGAAACGTCAGATTGAACACGTGTCCTTTACTGCTTCCCGCATGCTCAACTTTCTAAAACGCAACTTCAGTGATGCTCCTCCAAAAGTTAAAGAACTTTTATATTTCACCAACGTAAAATCCATTACGGAGTACGCCTGCGCCGTGTGGGACCCACAATTTGAAAATTTATGTACACTGCTAGAACACGTCCAGAACCGCGCCGCCCGATTCGTAACTAGAAATTATCGTTTTCGCACTAGCATTACATTACTTAAATTAGAGTTGGGCTGGGAAACACTAAGTAAACGTCGGTTGCATCACAAACTTGAACTACTATATCGTATTTATTTCAATAAGACTGGTCTTGATCCTAAAATTTTCTTACTAACCCCGCACTTTGTATCTAAGCGACGCGACCATGAATGGAAAATTCATGAAATTGATTGCCGTACTGATGTGTACAAGGGTTCTTTCTTTCCCAATTCCATTGGTGCCTGGAATAAACTACCAGGTAATATTGTTAATTGTACATCTGATGATCTGTTTCACACGTTTTTGTCGCACAGTTAAATTTTTCATTGTGGCGCTGCTTGTACAATTGACGCGCTATTGTGCAGATTTGTACCACTTATTCTCTTGTCAGTTCTCTTTTTCCTTTTCTTTCTTTTTCTTTCTTTTATTTTTTTCCCCCACGTGATGCATCGTATTCCTGTATTTGCATATACCCCCCTGCTGTAATGCCTTGTTGACGCTGCAGGTAAAATAAATAAATAAATAAATAAATAAATCCCCGTCCACACATAAACGCCGCCCCATCGCACTTCCGTCGACAGACGGCACCGCCGCCACCACCCCCACCGACGTCATACCGTTCGCCAGCGGCCCAGCGCAGTGCACCGAGGAAGACTGACGTCTGGCACACCCCTGACCATCGCCCGCTCTGCTACCACTGCGGCGAGGCCGGACACACATACCGCCGTTGCCAGTACCGACAGATGGGACTGCGTGGCTTCGCCGTCAATGCACTGCGTCCACAGCCAGGAGAACGACCACGTGACATCTCCGACTACCTGACAGGAACTCGGTGGACACCACGAAGCCTTTCGCGTTCGCCGTCGCCCAGCCGCCGCACGTCACCGCCCCACCGGCAGTACTCTTGCCCAACGCGGGGCCGGTCTCCTAGCCCGTATCCGGGAAACTAAGGGCAGCAACCGGTGGATGTGCGGCTGCCGTGCGACGAACTACCGAAGATCCTCCGACGACGACGACGCCGCGACGGAGCTTTCCGAACACAACGCCAAACAGACAAAGCCCTGACGGCGAAAGCTCACTTACCAAAGGTGGCCTGACGACGCTACATGGAAGCAGCGGAACAAGCCGACGCAGCCGTGACCCGACGCCACGCCCTAACTGTAATGCGAGACGGCGAACTAGCGACCTCGACGTTCTTATCGACGGCCACAGTGTGACCGCTCTCGTCGATACTGGAGCCGACTATTCTGTCATCAGTGGGTCGTTCACCGCGAAGTTAAAGAAAGGTAGGACAGGTTGGTAAGGCCCTGAAATCCGCACAGCCGGAGGTCATCTCGTAACGCCTGCAGGAATCTGCACAGCGAGAGTCACCATTAACGGCCGTATTTATCCTAAAAACTTCGTAGTCCTACAGCGTTGCTCGAGAGATGTCATCCTTGGCATGGACTTCTTATGCCGCCATGGTGCTGTCATCAACCTAAAAACTAAGTCGATAACGTTATCCACAGAAGAAGCCCTACCGCCACGCATACCGTCAGGACACCATGCCTTGAATGTGCTGGAAGAGCAAGTCACCATTCCGCCTCGCTCAATCGTCATTATTTCAGTCGGCGCTCCTAAATCACCTGACTTGGAAAGCGTAGTTGAAGGCAGTCAGCATCTGCTGGTCACCCGAAATATTTGCGTCGCAAGAGGAATTGCAGAGCTGCGGGGAGGCAAAGCAACGGTTATGCTCACGAATTTCAGCAATGAGTACAAACATGTGAACAAAGGAACAACGGTCGCATACACCGAAGAAATTGTCGAAGCCACCAGTGCTTTTGCCCTCGCCGATTCTGCGGAACCTGCTCAGAGGAACCAGGCCCCTACCATAGCTTTCGACGTCAATCCCAGACTTCCGAACGATAAGCAAGAACAGCTGAAGGCCCTGTTCCTGCAATACGAAGATAGCTTTTCGTCGTCATCGTAAATTCGGCAGACCCCAATCACGAAACATCGCATCATAAACGAAGAAAATGCCAGGCCACTCCGTCAGAGTCCGTACAGGGTTTCGACGCGAGAACGTGAGGCCATGAAGAGACAAGTTGATGAAATGCTGCGGGATGACAATATCCAGCCGTCCAAGAGTCCATGGGCATCCCTCGTGGTGCTAGTGAAGAAAAAGGATGGGACCCTACGTTTCTGCGTCGATTATCGCCGCCTGAACAAACTCAAGAAAGGACGTGTATGCTCTCTCACGAATAGACGACGCACTTGATTGGCTCCATAACGCCAAGTACTTTTCGTCAATGGACCTCAACACTGGCTATTGGCAAGTCGAAGTCGACGAAAGAGACCGAGAGAAGACGGCGTTTATAACACCGGACGGCCTCTTCGAGTTTAAGGTGATGCCCTTCGGCCTTTGCTCAGCGCCTGCAACTTTTCAACGTGTTATGAATACAGTAGTGGCAGGATTGAAGTGGCAGACTTGCCTTGTGTACTTGGACGACGTCGTCGTGTTTTCCTCGAGTTTCGATGAGCATCTTCGGCGCCTTGAAGCTGTACTCCAAGCCATCAAGACTTCCGGACTCACAATGAAGCCAGAAAAGTGCAGATTTGCGTAGGAGGAGCTCTTGTTTCTGGGGCACGTTATCAGCAAGTCTGGAGTTCGTCCCCATCCACGGAAAACAGCCGCCATCGCCGACTTCTCGCCGCCCACTGACAAGAAAGCCGTGCGCCGATTTCTGGGCCTGTGTGCCTATTATAGGCGGTTTGTAAAAAACTTCGCCCGCATCGCCGATCCTCTCACTATTATTACCAAGGCCGACGTGGAGTTTAAGTGGGAAACGCCGCAGGACCACGCTTTCCAGGAGCTTAAACATCGCCTCTAGACGCCTCCGTTACTTGCCCATTTCGTCGAATTCGCCGAGACAGAAATACATACTGACGCAAGCAGCGTAGGTCTTGGCGCCGTTCTTGTGCAGAGGGCTGACGGACTTGAAAGGGTTATTAGTTACGCCAGCCGATCGCTATCCAAAGAAGAAAGAAATTATTCCACAACAGAAAAGGAGTGCCTCGCCATCATCTGGGCTACGTCGAAATTTCGCCCCTACCTCTACGGCAGGCCCTTTAAAGTTGTGAGCGACCACCACGCATTGTGTTGGCTAGCCACCTTGAAGGACCCTTCAGGTCGCCTCACACGATGGAGCCTGAGACTTCAAGAATATGACATTACTGTCATTTACAAGGCCGGCAAAAAAGACTCCGACGCCGACTGTCTTTCTCGTGCGCCTGTCGACCAACCGTTACCCGACGACCCGGATGACGACTACTTCTTAGGAACGATAACTACCGACGACTTCGCTGAATGACAGAGGGCCGACCCGGAACTTAAGGCCCCAATAGAATACCTCGAAGGCAGGACCGCCGAAGTCCCGAAGGTATTCAAGCGCGCACTTGCGTTGTTCTTTCTACGAAACGTTCTTCAATAAAAGAAAAACTTTTCACCACTTCGAGCTAAGTACCTCCTTGTGGTGCCTTCAGCTCTGCGACCAGAACTCCTGCAGGCCCTGCACGACGATGCGACGGCAGGGCACCTCGATGTTTCTCGCACGCTCGCGAGGATACAAGAATGGTACTATTGGCCACGTCTTACCACCGACGTCACTCGTAATGTGAGAACATGCCGGGACTGTCAGCGACGCAAGACACCGCCGACAAGGCCATCGGGACTTCTGGAGCCAATTGATCCACCTTGCCGACTTTTCCAGCAGATTGGTATGGACCTACTGGGGCCGTTCCCGACGTCGGCTTTCGGAAACAAGTGGATCGTGGTAGCTAACGACTACCTCAGCCGCTACGCCGAGACAAAAGCCCTGCCAAAAAGCAGTGCATCCGAGGTAGCTAAGTTCTTCCTACGTCACGGCGCCCCGGAGGTCCTTATCACCGACAGAGGAATGGCATTCACTGTCGACTTAACTCAAGCGATCTTGGCATACAGTCAAACAAACCACCGCCGGACGACAGCGTACCACCCACAGACCAACGGCCTCACCGAGCGGCTTAACAAGACGATCGCCGACATGCTGTCAATGTACGTTCGATGTCGAACACAAGACGTGGGACGCAATTCTTCCGTATGTGACCTTCGCATACAACACGGCGGTGCAGGAGACGACGCAGATATCTCCATACAAATTGGTCTACGGAAGGAGCCCGGCAACGACACTCGATGCCATTGTTACCCAACGTCACCGACGAAGAAAACCTCGATGTGAGCGAGTACCTTCAACTCGCCGAAGAAGCTCGACAACTTGCGCGTCTCCGTATCAAGAATCAACAGATGACCGATAGCCACCGTTACAACCTTTGACGACGCTTCGTGGAATACCAGCCCGGTGAACGTGTTTGGGTGTGGACGCCGATACGCCGACGTGGACTAAGCGAAAAGCTTCTGCGACGGTACTTCGGACCGTACAGGGTGGTTCGACGTCTCGGCCCACTTGATTACGAGGTTGTCCCCGACGGCATCACGAACTCTCAACGACGCCGATCGCGAACTGAAGTCGTCCATGTCGCGCGCCTCAAGCCATTTCATGCGCGTTAACAAACTGAACCAGTGTTTTTTTGTATTAATGTTGTATCGTAATTTATTCATTGTACTTTCTTGCATTATTACTGTACTTTCATCTTTAGTTAAAGCATCGGGACGATGCCTTTTTTCAGAGGGGGGGCAATGCCACGTTCCATTTCCCAAGTTTTTGTTATCGTCCAAAAACACCACACGATTCTCAGCGCAAACCGCGCCTGCAGTTTTCGAGAAGGTTCCGGACTGTAGTAGATCATCTCTATAAGATCACGCCCACTGTGCGAACGGTACAGATTGTTCTGGAACCTACGCCACCGCCAGCGATAACGCTAGAACATTCCACGGCAAGAGTATAAATCCGACGCGCTTCGCCGCTTGTCAGTTGTTGATCGAAGGCCGACGCTCCGTTCGCCGCTATCATTCCGAGACTGCTATCTGTGCGAGACTGCTGCTGTAATTGGACTTTCCGTTTACCGGGCACAGGTTCGCCCAAATAAACAGTTAAATCCCAACACGAAGTCTCCTGTCTTCGGCCACGTCACGACCCCGTGACAATATCATGAACAACTGACACAAGCTGAGTTGTAGTCAATAACACCTTTCGCAATCCAGGCCGTTGTTAAGAGAGGACCTTGTGATCACTCAAATACTGGCGAATAAATTGATTGATATGTGGGGTTTAACATAAATCCTGCTACAATGTGTTCTAATAATTTACTACAAGTACTTGTAATAGAAACTGGTCGATAATTAGAAACTACAACATAGTCTCCCTTTTTATAAATTGGGACAACTCTGGCTTTGCGCCAGTTGGTTGGAATATTCTCTAAGCGTATACATAACATGAAAAATTCTGTTAAAAAGACACAAATCTGTTCTGCGTCACGTCGTAAAAAACATACGGTATCCCGTAAGTGCCTGCAGATTTATTTACTTATTTATTTATTTATTTATTTATTTATTTATTTAATGCATACTGCAGACCTTCACAGGTCCAAGCAGGTGGGCACGGTACAAGTAGTAAGTACATACAAGTAGTACGATTTACGTACATCAAGATTAAGAAGCATTTCCAAAACACCATCTCGAGAAATTGTAATCTTGTGCACTACAGGTCGTGCATTGCTTAGTTCATAACAGTCTAATTCAGAAAACACACTCCAGAAGTAATCATAGAAATGTTCTGGAATTTCTTGGGGGTCTTCTATAAGTTTACCATTAATGTTTACTTTTTGTGCGGCTTTTTTTGACTGGCCTAGGTAGCGCCAAAACTTTTTGGGAGAGTTTGTAATAAAATCAGGAAGGCTATAATTGAAACATCTATCTCGCGCCTTTCTCACTTTAGCCAGCAATTTTTTTTTTAATTCTATGATCATTGGACTCTTGGATTTATGTTTCTTTTTCATTCTCTTGAGTCTGCGCCTAGTTTTGATAATATCTCTGCTTAACCAAGGGTTGGACAAGGGTTTCTTAACGCTCTTCAAAGGAATGAATTTGTCAATACAATAAGCAATGGTGCGCGTAAATACTTGCAAGAAAGCTCTACATCGCTGTCAACAATATTTAGGTGCTAGTCTAAATAATCAATAATAGATTCATCATCCGCTTTGTGATACTCTCTAACTTCCGTTTTTTCGCAGGGTAATCGTACATTACTCACACTCATCAACTGATGATCAGAAATGCCATTCTCAATCTCAACAACTCCTTCGCTGAAAACGTCACTAACAAATAACAAGTTGAGAATATTGCCACCACCTGTAGGTGCATGTACAACTTGATGGAGATTCATGTTTAGCAGAATATCATTAAGCAAGTCACAGGACAGGCTATGTTCATATCTCCAATGATACCAATCTATTTGTGGGAGATTATGATCACCAGTAATTATTAGGTTTTTTCCTTTAAACTTCAAAATGTGATCATATAACTTCTGCATGTACTGATCATCAGCATTTGGGGCTCGATACACGGAACATAACATGAATTACACGCTTTGAACAGTGACACTCAAGAATAAACTTTCATGTTTGTCAATCTGATCTAGTACTCTTACATCAACACTATTTTTTGCAATGACTGCAACACCACCACCTCGGAAACATCTATCTTTTCTAAACAATTGATGGTTTGGTGAAACAATTTCATCATCACGCACCCCGTCGTGCAACCAAGTTTCACAAATAACGCAAAAATGAGGATCGTATGCCAGCAAGGTATTATGCAGTTCTTTCTATTTTGCTGACAATGCTTTGGGCATTTAGCGAAAGCAGTCGCAACTGCCGATACTGTGACTGCTATTCTGTATGTCGTGTTCGTGTCTCAGATTTTCCGCTTTTTTTCGAATTTCTTTCCGTATATTGTGTCCGTCATTCCAAAAGTAGAGAGCACCGTCAATGCAGATCTTATCATGAAAAAGCTTGACTTTCTTACCGCTTGCTCTTTCGTCTTGTGTACTGCTCCACAGAAGTCGGCGCCTGCGCAATGTGTCTACACAATAGTCATTTTGCAATGATATGCCTGTTCCCTTTAGCTTGCGTGCGTTTTTTAGCAGTGCTTCTTTTTCAGAGTAACTCTGAATGAGCGCAATGACCGGCCTTCCTGAGTGTGCTTTTCCAAGTCGGTGAATTCGCGCCACGGTTGTACAATTTATTCCTAGTTTGTCACTAAAGACGCCGTGAACAACCTTATCCCGTAGCTTCACCTCAGTTTCATTCGGCTCGTCTGGAATCCCAAAAACAATGAAATTCGAACGACGACTGCGTTTTTCTAGATCGACAAGTTTTTCTTGTTTAACTTTGAGTAATTTTCGCACTGCATCCACAGCCGCATTTACTCCCTCGTGTCCGCAATTTCTCGCTTTTAATTTAACCATGCTACATTCCAAGTTGCTTAGACGTTTTTCAAAGCTTTGTACAGCTTTCACTGTGAATTCAACTTGCTCTTTCAAGGAAGCAATGTCTTCTCTCATTGCATGCTGGCCAATCACTAACGATTGTAATATTTCCTCGACAGAGGGGCCCGGATTCTGTTCGACATCACTAGGAAGTAAAAGCTGAATACGGGCGCATCGAAGAAGAGGCGGATGTCGGGAACAAAGCCTGAACAAGAAAAACGAGACGCATGGTCAGTGATTTGCGCCCAGCGTTTTCGCCGTGCCCATTACGCGGTGCTGACAACGCAACGCTATGCACAAAAAGGTGAGTGTTCCCTGCGCTTTGCTAAAATGAGATGGCGGTGGCAGCTATACTCCCCGGCTTGAATTTTACAAAGTATGGCTTCTGAGATATCTGAGGCCATCTTTTATTTTTCTATGATTACTCACGTAGGGCTCACGCAGCACCTCCAGAATCTCATACAGCGATTTTCTCGCGCATACCATGAAATGAACGTTTTATTTACTCCCTCCAGATGCAAGGCTAGGGTCTTTGATCGACTTCAGTAGTCAAAAATGCACCAATGGGGGCAATTTTTTTTTACGTACCGAATCCAGCGAGGCCAACAGAGAAGCCGTTGAAGGGCACAGGAACCAGAGCGGGGCAAAGCAGTCTGCATACGTACGCAGACTCGAGCACCAGGAACAGGAAGACACTAAGAAAGAAGTACTGCAGGCACACCGATGTCACCAGGCACTGCCTCTGCGAAAGAACGTCCATCACCATATGGCTAACCCAATCATTCTTTCCTGTTGGACTAAGCTTCGCCGACAAACAACGATTTCTCTGAACGGGCCTCTTCGAAATGCTCGGTCAACTTCTAGACTGTATTAGGCAGTTCGGATCAAAAAGTGCGCACGATGTTGGGCCCAGTGATAACGCTGGAATTTCATGTCGGGGGTATTGGGCCAGCTACGTCCCATCCGCGATCACAGAAAAGTAAGGCCAGGACATCAAAGCAGGAACAAAAAAGGAATATATAAAGAAGTACTGACATAATAAATTTGTCCTCGCGTTTTTCTTCTGCAACGCGCTGCTGGGGACCTGTTAGTCATAACACGACACATTGCTTGCTACAACACACAACAGATAAATAATTACGGGCCCCTCATTAATGACCATGCAGTTGCAGTTTCGGTTTGAGAGCGCTCCAAAAGGAGAAGCCGCCGGGTGCAACTATCGGCACCTAGCATGTGCAGCTCACGACTACGTCAGCACTGAGAGCTCATACACACGTCCGCATGGTCTGCATCAAGAATTACTTTTCAATAGGAAACAGGACTGCAGTGTCACCAAACACAAAGCTTTCAAAGCGTGCGCCACCGCCACGCACTCGCAACAAGCCGCCGAGAAGTATAGACTGCAGGAACAAACGAGGCAAAAGGAAAATGGTGGCTATGACGTCATTATAATTTTTTCTTTGACTGCAGCGTGGCTATTTGATGGAAATGGAGAGGCCCCAAAGGGTATCATGGTACGATGGTATTGAGCACTCACCTAAACTTCAAAATGATTGAAAAGTACCTTCCAAGCTATATTCGCAGTTGATATTGTGGAGATGATATACGAATGTTCACAAAAGTCAAGCGCGCAGGTTATTTTGGTTGCAAAACTTTGTTCCTGTACCCCTTTAAGATCAACCGTATTTGTCCAAACAACAAAAATAACTGGACAAACCTAATAAAAACACCTATGAGAACACATGAGCGCTAACTGTCAATTCTTTTATGCACTGATCAGCAAGAGCCCCGGCATGAAAGCCCTGGCTACCACCGCTATCAAGTCTCGTTGATTAATAGTAATCGTTAGGGCATAACGCACTAAAACCACCACATGATTATCACAAATGCTGTAGTAGAGGGCTTCGGAAATTTTGTTCATCTGGGCTTCTACGTGCACCTAAATCTAAGTAGATGTGCTTCTAACAAAAACATGGTCGCCGCAGCCATAATTCGATCGCGCAACCTGCGCGTCAGCAGCCGAGCACCCTAGACTATTGTGGCCGATTAGCCTCGTTCATTAGCTTTAAAGGGCCATTAAACAACCGTAAGGTCTAAAACTTTTTGTGAAGAGAAATATGTGCACTTTTGCTTATTCAACATGCTACCACAAAAATTTTGCGAATACGCGCTTTAATAAAGAGACAGGGACTAGAACATCGTGTTTGGGTGGTTTCGAATTTTCGCATGGTCTCGCCATCTTTCTCCTTCACAGTAAGAGGAAGGTGTAGCCGGTCGTCATAACTCCGCCCACTTCGTCAATGTGACAAGACGTCAGCGATTGACGTCATTGGTGAACTCAGTCAGTCGCAACGCACTTGCGCTTGCTGTGATGCCTGGTTGTTTTCTGTTTAACCTGATCACGGCCGCTGGATGAAACAGCGCATGGGTGTGGTCCACCGCGTGCTCCGAAACTGGCGTGACAGGCCTAGTTCCCGAACCACCGCTGCGGCGCCACCGGAGGGGCACATTTTCGCGAGCGTCCACGGAATCGCATGCGCGGTGTGCTTGCGGTAGTTACGATTGAGCGCGTGCACCTTTGTGTGACTCGCAAAATCTTCTTTCAATATCCGTCTGGCATGTGCCCACCAAGTAATTACTGACCTTGCCTTTAGATGCCTGCACCTCTTGCAAGTTCTTCGTACTGTCTTACGCGAAATGGACCCTTCTACAACGACCAGTTTTTGCGAAAGTAAGAATTGTGAGCACATTTTACTCGGATCCTACAAGATCCCAACTAACAGATCTGGAAAAGCTACGTTTTTCTCATGAATCTGAATCGTTTATAGGAACTGTGAGTATGTCGCTTCAGAAATCATTGCATCGGATTTAACCATTTCATTTAAAATAGGTAACCTCAGCAACTGCAATTGCCACTCTTCCTTCAACGCAAATTAAGATAGACTTTTTCCTTCCTCAAAACACGTCTATAGTATTTATACAGTACAGTATCAGATGCAACATCCACGAAATGTACTTAGCATGTGTGCGACCTCATAACGGTGGACTCGAGCTTCTTTGAAATTTCAGTGACTGTAACTTCAATGCTGGCGATTGAGTGAGCAGTTACGAAGTTAATTATATAGCCGCGCTCGAAACAGACAGAGAAAGAAGCTGACGTGCGCGGCAACAGTCTCGTGAAAAGGGACGCTGAAGACGACATGCTTTTGTTTGTGTCTCTTTCTCTTGGCTCCTGCATAAAAAATTGGCAGCATATCCACGGAGTGAATGATGGAGAGTGGGGCGAAGCATTCGTCCGTCCATTCGTTCTTGCTTCCGTCCGTCCATGCGTCCGTTTGTGTGACCGTCTATGCGTCTATCCGCCCGTCCGTTCGTGCGTCTGTTCGTGCGTCCGTCCCTGCGTTCGTCCCTGCGTTCGTCCATGCACCCGCCCCTGCGTCCGTTCATGCGTCCATTCATGCATGTGTCTGTGTGTCCGTTAGTTCATCTATTCAACACTCCAAGTACCACCATCTCGCATCCTGTCATCATATATTCCCCATATAGAAGCACCGCCATCCAGCGGACATTCCAAGGACTAAATGAGAGGTGGCACGCGCACACTTTCTTCCGGCTTGCGCTTCGGGTCTACTTCCTACCTTTAATCACCTCGCGTTCATGGTATATACTAGTTCACTGTATTAATGACACTGCGGCCAAACACTCGCTAAACCTTTCTAAAACAAAGGAGGTTACGCCCAGCGAGTATAACGTAGCAACCTTTTCCTGTCAGATAGAGCTCAATGTACATGCCAATGGCTGCTAATGAGAATTGAGAGACAGGAGACTTCGGCTTTTACTTTCTTACGGCTTGCGCTTCGTATCTACTTTTTTTATTTATTAATTTTTCGGACAGTACAAAAAAGCATTGCCCGCGGTCAGGACAAAAGGAGGTGGTTAGCCCCCTGACATGGTCCTGCTCGCGCTGGGCGTAACAGTAGCAATAGAAACAATATAAATTTTTGCAATGCGCACACATAAACATATATACATACATAAAATATATACATACAAATAAAAAAGGAACAAAAGAAATCACTATTGTAACAATAGAAATCATTGCTGAGCACACATAACATATAGACATACACAAAATATATACATACAAATAAAAGGAGCAATAGAAATAACCATTATAACAATAGTATTCGTTGCTGAGCATACATAAACATATATATATATATATATATATATATATATATATATATATATATATATACATACAAATAGTATGAGAGACTGTAGCTCACCCTACCGCGCTGAGAGTGCATTTATCCTAAGTGTTAAAGAGAGACCGAATTTTCATTTTGAATTTTTTTGAGTTGGTGCACGATCGTGCTAGTTCAATTATTGCAGGATGCTCATTACATAACTTAATAATTTGGAAGTCTATTGTTTGCATTCCATAGTTTCCATAGTCTCCCATTCCATAGTCTCCCGATACTTCGCAATATATGTACATCGACAATTTTATTTTGTAAACAAGGCAGTATTGTGGAATTCTGTACTTTAACATGAGAGCTGACGCATCTACATTATACCCCGAATTAAGTAGTCTGACTGCTTTCCTCTGTAAAGAAGAAAGCTTTTCATTATCAGTCTTAATTCCTGTTCCCCACACTAACGAGCAGTAATTAAAATGAGAATGTACTATGAAAAAATACAATTCCTTCTTTAAGTTAGTAATTAAAAAGTTACGTAAACAGTTCAACATGCCTATAGACTTCGCTACCTTCATCCTTACATTGTTCACGTGTATTGACCAACTTAAATTTGATTGAAAAGAAACGCCTAGAAACAAATGATTGTGTACTAGATCTAGTTGCGAATCGCCGTAGTATAGTTTCATAAAGTAATCTACTTCTTTATTTTTAGGATAGAAAAGCATGAACTTTGTCTTTTTAACATTTATTTTTAGTTTATTAGAAGATACCCAGAGATTAAGCTCTTTCAACCAGTTGTTTGACATCGCCTTTAGCTCCTTCAAACCATTCCCAGAAAAGAAAACACTCGTATTGTCAGCATACAATAATACCTCCCCAGTAAAAGGGATATTAACAATATCATTCACATATGTTATAAATAGTAGAGGGCCCATTACAGAGCCTTGGGGCACACCATATTTGATTACAGTTTCTTCAGATTAAGCATCCTGGAGACAAATGTACTGTAGTCGATTGTGCAAATAACTACGGATAAGATTTTGTGCTTTACCTCTAAAGCCGTATGCTTCAAGTTTACGGAAAAAAATTTCGTGTTTGATAGAGTCGAATGCTTTTTGGAAATCTAGATATATAGCGACTGTAAATAACCTGTTTTCAATATTTTGGATGATTTTATCTTTTATTCGTACAAGTGCCTTTTCTGTAGACTTTCCCTTTTGAAATCCGAACTGTTGCTCTACAATAACATTTTTCGCTGACAAAAATTTATTAAATCGCGTGCATAAGACTTTCTCTGCAACTTTAGCAAATATTGATAGTACAGATATTGGTCTATGATTACCCAACTCATTACACTTGCCGCCTTTATGAAGTAAAGTCACGCGAGCAATTTTCAGCCTATCATGATAGATACCAGATGATATCATTTCAATAAAAATGTGCGTTAATGGCTTTGCAATGTCATGTGCCACGGCCTTAACTGGTGAAGCTTTTGTGCCGTCTTCTTCGGCAGCTGATTTGTTATCAAGAGAACCTAGAATAGACATGATTTCATCTTCTGAAGTAGGACAAATAAATAAAGTGTCTTTCACAGCACAATGCACGTACGTCATATAACTTCGTTCTGGGTGCACAGTATGGAGGGGTTCAGCAGCTCCAACATTGATAACATAATTGTTTAACAAGTTTGCTAAAGAATCCCCAGAATACCTCACGCCATCGACTTCTAATTCCGCTGGTACTCCTGATGAAGGGGTACTTGTCAATCCACGAAAGACCTTCCATGTCTTACGACTGTTTTGGGCGACGCTTTCAAACTTGCGTTCACAAAAGGCAAGTTTTGCCTTCCTTAGGTCGACATTTAACCTATTTCTTAACTTCTTAAATTCCTGTAATATTTGAAGATCGCGTGTTATTAGAAAAT
Source organism: Rhipicephalus annulatus (assembly GCA_013436015.1). NCBI lineage: Eukaryota > Metazoa > Arthropoda > Arachnida > Ixodida > Ixodidae > Rhipicephalus > Rhipicephalus annulatus. Next base: position 177,407 of record WOVY01003545.1, on the reverse strand, counting down.
TAGCAAATAATTTTTCTTTTTGTTTAATACGATGATAAAGGTCGCTCGTGATCCATGCCTTCCGGGCCTTTCTGTGCTTCACTACTGTTGTTAAAGGAAAAGCAGTATTATAACTGTGCTGTAATTTTGACACAAATATTTCATATGATCTAGATGGATTTCGCTCGGAGTACACGTCTTCCCAGTTTGTGCTGACGACTAGAGACTGAAATAAAGTGATGCTGCACTGATTTATGCGTCTCGTATTGAACTTTTCTACACTGGAATAATTATGCGTTGGAAAAATTGCAAATATGGATAAATTTATTTATTTATTATTTATTCAGGTTACCCCTAAAGGCCCTCTAGAAAAGGGTATTACATAGGGGGGGGGGGCAATACAAGATGGTTTACAGCAAGATATAGTGCAACCTGACAACCGCAACAAAGCGCAAACCATGAATACGGGCAGCAATTGCATGGCGTTATACAATAGTTAAAAAACGAAAGAAAACAAAACAACAAAAGCAAAAAAATATTTAGTTAGTCACCGTAGTGCGCATGAGCTCTGAAAACTATACCGAGTCTTTCTCGGTGGCAATATGTGCAGGCAAACTGTTCCACTCAATAATAGTGCGCGGGATGAATGACTGAGCGAAACGAAGTGTGTGTGATAGCGGGTTTTTGACTTTGTTAGGATGATCACGGCGGGGAAAGATGGAACAGGCGGGTTCAAAGAAACTGTCATGTAATGATGGGTGATTGTAAAGTTTGTGGAAAAGTGATAGGCGTGCATATTTCCTACGAATGGCCACTGATATCTGAACCCAGGACACCAGAGCAAGTTTCAGCCTTTGGTACATTTGTAAAGCATAAGTCAATGAGCGTATCACACTACGAAGTAACCCTGGTGGCCTGGTGAATTAGGTTATTGCAGTTATTCGCAAGCATAACTTCAAGTAACTGAAATTTTGCTTGATTATCAATAAACTGATTTACATCAAAATCACCGACCATAATGACGTTCCATTTATTAGCATTGGCATAATGTAGTAGCGTCTCGACATAGTCGAGAAAGTTTGAGAGTGCCGCCTGAGGCGGGCGGTAAACAACAGCTATAAGAAAGTTGCGGCACACAATAGCAACCGTTTCGAAATCATCGTACATGCAAGTAAACTCCCTCAGAGTGTAGAAGTGATTACGTTGGTGAACATAAAGGGACACGCCCCCACCACGCCTCCCGGAACAGTAAACAGAGACATGCTTATAATCGACAAAATTGTGCACTTCTGCGTCATGTGAGTACCAAGTTTTAGAGAAAGCTAGAAAATCAAAACAACAATCTAGCTGAGATAAATATGCCTCGGTTTCTACATGTTTATTTCTGAGGCTTCTTGCGTTCATGTGAAAAAGTGAGGCGTGTTTCTTACGGAAGCAATCCTCAACTTGTACTAAGCTATTGAAATGCTCAGAAGTTAAATGAGTAGCCATTGTTTACTAGAATCAAGGGAATTTCTAATCGGGGGGTGTTACGTAATTTTGGCCAGATCATCCTCGATTGAGATTTTGATTGCGCGCATGTCACGCTGCTTGCGCACAAAGATTCTGCCCTCTGAAGTCCAGACGAACTGATGATCTTTTTCTCTTGCTTTTTGCTTCACCATCCAGAGCAGCTGTTTGTTGGCTGCAGTCAAGTTGTCAAAGAATTTCACTCCCGGAAGCCTGTTCATTAGTTACTTTCGTTTCGCGAACCATTTTGCCCTTACTGCTCTCGATGCAAATCTGAGGATAGCGACTGGAAGCTTACCTTATTTGGTCGGGAGGCGGTGCAGCCCGTCAATGTCATCCTCAGATAATTCAGGGATCTCAAGACAGCGCGCTATTTTATTAACTTCTTCAAAGAGGCTTTCATTCTCGCGAGGAGTAATGCCGTGAATTTCGATATTCTGTCTTCTACTGTACTGCTCCAATTCGCTCACTTGTCGTTTCAACACCGTAATTTGCGTAACTTCCGGCGACTTCTCTACAGTTTCAACTCGGCGACGCAAATCAAAATCGTCCTTCTCTTGCCGAATGAGAGTATCTTTTAGTTCATCATAGTTATCAAACAAGTGCTGAACAGATGTTTCGATGTGCCGCACTGTATCCTGCAAGCCCATTAGTCTGTCTAATTTTGTCTCTAGCACAGAGATTTGCGACAGCTTCTTGCTGATTTCTGCCAGCTGTGCCTGCAATGGGCCAGACGCAGTTAGTGTCTCACCCCGGCAGCCACCGCACTTTTGGGTTTTTCTAGTTGAGCCTTTCATCCTTCCCACCTTTAACCACCTCGAGTTCATGGTATATACTAGTTTATTGTATTCATGGCACTGTGACTTGGCGCTCGCTAAACCTTCCTAAAACGAGGGAGGTTACACCCAGCGAGTATAACGTAGCAACCCTTTCTTGTCAGATAGTGCTCAATGTACATGCCAATGGCTGCTAATGGGGATTGCAGCGTGCGCCTTAACAAAACGCCGAATGCTCCTGTCTCTCATTCCCCATTAGCAGCCATTGGCATGTACATTGAGCCCTATTTTTTATTGTTCAACAACGCACAGAAGAAATATCTCACCGGCACCACCTTAGAGGTCAAAATGTTATACTTGTTACACACTACAACGGCTACGAGGGATGAACTGGTGCCACTATAAAGAGCTTCGCCCCTAAAACACACGCCGTCGGTTCTCGGAATCAACATCTCGGTGATCTGCTATTAACGCACGACACTGGTGGAGGTGCTGGACTGCAAGCCTGCCGATACTCTACATGCCATATGGGAGCCGTTCATCAAGTCCCGACCCGCAGCCACCTGGTACGACACTAGTGCACAGCTTCAGTCGACAGTTCCTAGGCCTTTCTCCTGAGCTGACCTCCTTGAACGAACATTCTAGCGGGCATTACGTACCTCTACCAATGGCCTCCGCTAGCCAGCCACAGTTGGTCCAAGGGATACAAGGCAGCCCCGTTTCCAATCCCGCCCAGGTAACACTTCCTCAGCCACTTGTGCCTGATCGCTTCAGTGGTGCCCCACATGAAGATGTTGAAGATTGGCTTGAGCATTGTTGAAGATTGGCTTGAGCGTGCTCTGCACCAACGATCCAGGCAGTATGATCAATCATCCACCACCACCCCAATCAACGCCACTTCAGTGATTCTGGACAATCACGGTGCCTACGTGACCTGATCAGAAATATTGTCCGCGAAGAGATTCAGAAGCTTTAAGCTCGTCCATTGGATTCGCCACTGACCGCCGTTGCCGCAGTCGTTCGTGACGAGCTTAGGCACGCTTTTTAAGCAGCTGATCTTGGTCGCAAGCAGCGTCAAATGAGTTACACCAACGCTGTCCACCGTCCACCACCCGTCCCGCTTATTACGTCGTACTAACAGCCACCTACAGCCGCACCTTCGTTGCAACCTTTGCAGAAGGCTTTGAGACGTCGTCCAATATCTTCGATGTCCTCATGCCTCCAGCCACCACTTGACAGCCTCACTCACCACCACAAGAGGACATGGGACGCCACAATTTCGCAGAACGAACGCTTGGTGCACTGTCGATCGGCGTCCTTTTTGCTTCAACTGTGGTGGTGCCGGCCATATAGCTCGCTATTGTTGGTACCGCGACACATCGCTTCGCTCGTCTCGGCCACGGTACGACAGTCACGTGCCAATGCCGTCTTTTATTGTTCCCCATGACGACCCTAGTTTCGAGGACCTCCAACCACGTGGTCTCCCGATCACGAGTTGCCTCCCAATCGCCAACACAATTCCACCCACAAGTCACGCTCTCCATTCCCTGCTCAAACATCGCAACTGAATCAACGTACTTTTGCTGACTTTCGGGGAACAAGGTCGCCCAGCCCTTACCAAGGAAACTAAAGGCGATGACGTCTCGGCGTAAGGTCGCAGCCCGACCAAAAGACGATAAAAAGTCCCCAGTACTGCTGCTACAGAACGATTCAACGCCGACGAATATTAACAACGACGAAATGGTGAGCGCCCACCTCAATGGAAATATTGATGGAGAGAAAGTGATGGCCTCAGTTGATACGGGTGCTGATTTTTCCATAATAAGTCACAAGCTGGCCGATCACTTTAGAAAAGTAAAAACGTCATGGACAGGACCACATATAAGAACAGCTGGTGGTCAATCGCTGCGCCCTACTAAAAGATGCACACCAAGAATCAGCATGGGAGATTCCTCTTTTCTCGCGACTTTCATCCTTCTCCCAGAGTGCTGCAAAGATTTATTTATGGGAATAGACTTTTTCAGTGAGCGTGGCGCAATAAGCAACATCCCAGACCACGTGATTTTGTTTTACGAGAGAGCTCATCTGCCTGATTCTTCATCACCAAAGCACAAATCCTTTCGTCTCAAAAACCATAATATAGTCGTGGCGCCTCGATCGCGTATCCTCGTTTCCGTAGCATGTGACGTACCTTTCGATAGTGAAGGAGTCACCGACCAACTAACCTCACTGCTTTTCACTCACACGATTTCAGTAGCACGAGGAGTAGTTAATGTCACCGATGGCCAAACGAACTTGCTGTTGACCAATTTCACCTCCGAGCAACGGCACCTTTGAAAAGACACAAATTTGGCATATTTAGACGAGAGAGCACAAGTTTGTGACTGCTTTTCAGCTATCGAAGCAACGCCTACACAAGACCCTCATAACCTAGCACTTAACCCTGACATCAGCCCTACTTTAACTCAGCAAGAGCGGAAACGCCTGCTTGGGCTGCTGTCCTAGTTCCACGACTGTTTTGCGTCGACCTCAAAAGCTGGCCGGAGGTCCTTGACCAAGCATCGAATCATCACAGAGTACAAAGGTAGACCACTTTATAAAAATTCGTACCATGGCTTCAAAGACGAGAAGTGATAGAACAGCAGGTAACAAAAATGCTTGAAGACGACGTGATTCAACCGTCGAACAGCCCTTGGGCGTTCTAGTCAAGAAGGACGCAGCCTGCGTTTCTGTGTAGACTATCAAAAGCTAAATTAGTTTACAGAAAAAAAACCTGAACATGTTTCCCCGCATAGATAATTCGATCGAATGGTTTCGAAACGCATGTTAATTTTCTTCCATGGACTTAAAGAGTGGACATTGGCGAATTGAAGTCGATCCCAGGAATTGTGAAAAAAAAACTGCTTTCGTGACGCCGGACAGACTGTATGAATTTAAGGTCTTACCATTTGGCTTGTGCTCCGCGCCTGCTGCTTTTCAGCGTCTCATGAATGTATACCGTGTTCTCTGGGCTTAACCGGGGAACCTGCCTAGTACACCTTGACGACGTCATTGTGTTTTCGAAAACGTTTGACGAACACCTTAAACAATCGCAGGTGGTCTTGCAGGTCATACGGGCCACTGTCTTGACGCTCAAGCCGGAGAAGTGTCACATCTGCTTTGAGTGATTACAGTTCATTACCATGTTGTCAGTTACGCAGGAGTTCGTCCAGATCCCGAAAAAGTTGCCGCCGTCGCACAGTTTCCAACAGCATCATATAAAAAGGCAGTAAGGCGTTTTGTGGATCTCTGTGCATATTAGCGTATTATTCCAGATTTCGCGCGCATAGCGTTGCCTTTAACTTTTCTCACGAGAGATGATGTTGCATTTGTTTAAGGCGATGAACAGGGAGCTGCTTTCAATGACTTGCGGGAACGTCTACACACGACCCCCGTGCTTGCCCATTTTGATAAGACAGCCCCTACAGTGCTCCATACTGACGCCAGCAATGTTGGCCTCGGAGCTGTGCTTGTGCAGCACCAGGATGACGAAGAAAGAGTGATCGCTTATGCAAGCAGAACTCTATCACGTACAGAAAACAAGTTACTCGAATACAGAAAAGGAAGGCCTCGCCGTGGTGTGGGCAGTTATAAAATTTCGCCCATACTTGTACGGCTACTCATTCAAGGTTAGCAGTGACCACCATTCGTTGTGTTAATTAACAAGCCCGAAAGATCCTTCCAGGCGATTGGCATACTCGAGCCTGAGACTACAAGAATTTGATATAAAGATGGTGTATAAGTAGAGAAAACGACACACGGACGCCGACTGCCTTTCTCGATCACCACTAGAGCCGGCTGCTTCCCTTGATGAAGAGACAGTGTTCCTCGAAATCCTAGACATGTCAACCATCGCATATCACCAGCATGACGATCATGACCTGCTTGGTTTAAGAAATTATTTAGAAGGACGAAGCCAGCACACACCCAAAGTCTTTGCGAGAGGACTATTGCCGTTATGTCTGCAAAACAATGTTTTTTACAACATGAACTTCTCGTCAGACGGTTCCACCTACCTGCTTGTGATCCCTATAACATTTTGTTGGGAGGTAAGGCAAGCGTGCCACAACAAGGACACATCTGGACATTTAGGCTACACACACACACACTGGGCAGAGTTCGAGGGAAGTATTACTGGCCTAGACTCACCGCAGCCGTGAAGCATCATGTTCGGACCTGCCTCGATTGCCAGCGGCACAAGTTACCTCCGACGAAACCAGCTGGTTTGCTACACCCTGTCTAGATCCCGACAACGCCACTTGACCAGACCGCAATGGACCTTTCGGGCCCACTTTTAGCGCTAGTAACCGCTGGGTTATAGTGGCGACCGACTACCTTGCTCGCTACGCCGAGACGAAAGTTGTCCAGAGAGGCACAGCTGAGAAGGTGGCCCGATTCTTTATAGAGAACATTGTGCTGAGACACGGTGCGCCGTTGATCGCTATAACAGATCGCGGAACCGCATTTATGGCCGCGCTTTTAGATCATGTGTTGGTGCTCAGTGGTACTATTCATCGCAAGTCGACAGCTTACCATCCATAAACCAACGGGTTGGCCGAGCGGCTGGACAAAACTCTGGGAGACATGCTTTCAATGTATGTGGGCATCGAACACAAATACTGGGACGAGATTCGCCCTCATATAAAGTTTTCATACAACACTGCTAAGCAAGAAACCACTCGTATGACCACAATCAGCCTTGTTCACGGATGAGAAGTAAGGACGATGTTGTACGCGATACTGCCACACGAATGCGATGACAAAACAAAAAACGAGTGCTGACGTGTTTACTTAACGCACAGAAGCCAGGCAGCTCGCACGTCTGCGAATATACCAGCTGCAAGAGTACGATGCAGGTCGCTATATATATATATATATATATATATATATATATATATATATATATCCCTGCCTAGTAAAAATTAATAACACATTTAAGTGGTACTTCTAATGCTTTCGCAGCCTCTTCAACTCTTCAATAAAGTTACCAGGAGCGCCTCACCATGTTTGTAGAAAGCACTTTTATCCAGCGTTTGAAGGTGAATTACTTTTTGGCACACCAGCATGTACAGAATAACATAAAAAATGTTAAAATTATGTTTCTTTCACAAGCTTTAAGCATATAATAACGATGAATGTGTATTGTCAAGTGTAAATAATTATTCGCCAAGCTTTCCGACTGAGAAAACGCCAAAATGCTGAATAAACATCACAAAAATAAAAAACGTTATTTTAAGACATCTACGTAAATAGAACACTGTCTTCGTCCCGCATTCAGTGCCATATCAATAAACTACATGCATTGTGGCTTTTTCTTTCAGCCTCAAAGCCAGAGACTGGTTTAAAAAAAGTCAGGTGTTTTACATGCACAGGAACAATCAATTGACTTTTCAACTATATAGGCCTAAATACGTGATATGTCATCGCTGATTGATTTATTGATTGATATGTAGGGTTTAACGTCCCAAAACCACCATATGATTATGAGAGACGCCGTAGTGGAGGGCTCCAGAAATTTCGACCACCTCGGGTTCATTAACGTGCACCGAAATCTGAGCACACGGGCCCACGTCATTTCCGCCTCCATCGAAAATGCAGCCGCAACAGCCGGAATTCGATCCCGTGACCTGCGGGTCAGCATATGTCATCGCTGTGATAAACGCGATTTAAAAAATTGGCCCCGTATCTGCATGCAATCTGCAAATGTCATAATCTGCAGATATCTGCAAATGAAAAACCATACCCATAGTCGACAGGATCAGGGTACTGGGTCTGTTCATCGAAGCCAAGGGAAACAACGCAGAAACCATCAGACGACTGCATGGAACTGTAGCCCAAATAGTGAGACTCATAAAAAGAATAGCAACTAAGCACAGTGGCATGAGGGAGGTAAACACGATAACGTTGATACAGGCATTCCTGGTAAGCAGAATAGTATACGTAGCGCCGTACTTGAAAAATCCAGTTAGACTGCTTCATTCAAAATATATCCAAACTAACCATAGGGCTACCGATTAGCACAAGCACGGACAAACTGCTACACCTAGGCCTACACAATATCATTGAATGATTTGTCGGGTTTAACGTCCCAAAACCACCATTTGATTATGAGAGACGCCGTAGTGGAGGACTCCGGAAATTTTGACCACCTGGGGTTCTTTAACGTGCACCCAAATCTGAGTACACGGGCCTACAACATTTCCGCGTCCATCGGAAATGCAGCCGCCGCCGCCGGTAATCTGCACAATACCATAGGTGAGCTCATTGAGGCGACGCGTACGGCACAATATGAACGTCTCTCTAAGACATGAGCAAAAGAACATATCCTAGAGCAACCAGGCATTGCGTATCACACACAACACGGCATCAAGGTGGGCATCCCAAGAGAGACCAGAGATACATTGATGGTACCCCTTTTGCCAAAAAAAAACATGCACCCCGAATACAATAAGTCCAGACGAGAGACCAGACCAAAGCAAATACATAAAATTAGCCCCGTATCTGCATGTTAATCTGCATATGTCGTCGAAATACGATAGTCTTGCAGGTGAGAGAGTGAACAAAACATTTATTTGATGTTCTGCGCAAGAAAATTGATGAATGGTATATTGGAGGCGCTGCATTAGAGTGCCTCGAACGTGCAGTGGAGGCAAGCTAGCACATCAAATCACATCACACGTGAGACATGAGCGCCATCTGGCAGTTTTCTTGGAAAACTAAGCGCGTGGCTCTGAGGCGGTTTTGAGCGCCCGTCTCAGAGGTGATAAGATGTTGAGCGCAAGGCGACGGGTAGGTGCCACCACCATCTCGTTTTAGCAAAGTGTTGGAAACACTCGCCTTTCCGTGCAAGCGTTGCATGGTCAGCGCAGCGTGATAAGCGCCACGGTCCTTAAAATTACTTATGTTAGCCTTGTCTAGTAAGAGACGCACATGCAGAATGAATACGTGTTGTTTGGCGCCCCAGACATGCACAGTAATTGATTTTTATTTGACAATTGCACAAGCATGAACGCTCAACCTTGAGTATCATAGGTGGGCGTTGTGAACGTGGCCGGCTGTTTCAAGTAGCCGATGCCGCCAAGAGTAGACAAAGAGACAAATGTACAGACAGACCAAAATTTTTGCGTCGAAAGTCCCGAACAAAGACTATCGTCTTTAATGAAACTGATTAGAACAACTGAGGGGGTCACCGTCGTGAGAAACGCCTGCTAATTTGCTGCGGCTGCTGCCCGGAGGGAGCCAGCGCTACTCGTTTCCCCATCACTCCCGTCCCCGCCCCGTCTAGCTGCAGCGGCCGCAACTGACCCTACGGCTGACACGTGCTCTCCCATAGAAAGCCGCTCTACGCGGCAGGCCGTACCGTGCGCTCTTTCATCCAGCGGCCGTGACGCGATGCTGATGCTTCTCCGCAGCCCAGTCACTCGATTTGCAGCCGACAACAGTTTTCAGCAAAACTGCGTTCCATAACCCGGACATGAAGTTGGCCCGAATTTTCTGGAGTTCAATTTTTTTGGAGCAGACTGCCGCACCTTCTGGGAGCAGCGACACAAAACACAAATATTGCGCTCAATAGTTAGGGTGCCCATCAATAATTGACGCGACAATGTGCTTACTCCCAAACACTGGGTCAGTGAAGTGTCCGGTTTTCATGTACGGTGTCTACTTGGATTTTCGCAACTCGTATGATTGAATAGCTCTGTCGCAGCTGTGGGTGTGCACAGGAACTGTCGTTGACTTCACTACTGTTTGTTGAGACCTGGTTTAGACCAATCGACGGGCTGCGTACTGCGTCACGTCGCTGATCACCGAGTTATCGTCACTGAGCCTGCAAGGAGATCTGTAAGGCGTAGAAAAGGAGCGCGAAAATTGTTTTTCGAAACGAAAACTGTGTGTGGCGCACAGCTTTGTAATATTCAGAAAACGCGATCGCTGTGGTGTACTCTACGAATTACTGAGCTTATTGGGGGGTGTAAAAAAATCGGAGCTTGTTGACTGGCCCATCAAAAAGAAGCAGATGATTAATGAGAAGGAGGAGAGGTCGGCCTGGAAAGTGGGTTTCTGGAAGCGGGCGTTGGCAGGGGTGAGAGGGGGTTTAAAAGGGGCTCTATAACCAACGTTACCAACGTTACGATACGGAGCTTTGAAACTCAGCTTCAAAGCTCCGTATCTCCACCAGTGAAGGAGGATGGGTCGAAAAGTGGTAGCCAGAACTAGCGGCGCTGCAGTCTGATCTTGCGCTACTCTCGGCGCATCATATGCAATACGGGAGACCCGCTCAAGTTTGCCCGCCGACGCCAGCGCTTGCCCTTCCCCTGTCAGAAAAAGAGCACACTACTAGCGTGTAGCGACCCTTCCGCTCCCTCTAGGCATTGCGCCGTGCCCCCGATCGGGTTGCAAAAATTAGGTGCCTTTTCTCATCTTCTAACCACTACCACCACCGCTCCCTTTGGCTCCCACGCATTAGCGAAGCACGCGCTGCACGTGAAGCGCCCCTAGTTCCACGAAGTCACCCCACAGAAAGTGGTCAACTGTCACAATAGCCATGCAAAGACGAAGGGGCCGACTCTACCAGTGAAATTCTACCGATACCTAAACAGATGGTACGAAAAAAGCAGACGACAGGAATGAATTAAAGCAGTGCGCCATAAAAAGTAAGAAAAAAATTTCTAACAAAAATTAGCATGCACACAACGCATTCAACGTAACGGGTAATAAATCCTTCGTCACCACTCCTCTTATCTATTGAGTTACTGGGAGATGCACTTCCCCATCTTAAATGCATAAATTTCCATAATATTTTCACCTTCCGTCTTTACAGCAATGTTCCGAAATTGCGAAGAAATATGTTTATGCTGCTATTCGATACTGTTGGGGACGTATAGTAGTTGAAGCTGTGTACACATGTGGTACTGGTGATTTGTGGTTATATATTTTTGTATATCTACGCAGCGCCGACGGAAGTGTGGTTGTCAAGAGCTTGGACAATGATTTGTAGCACAGCATTTTGTGGGAAACTGCAAAAATGACTCAAGTCTGCACCCGTCATATGTGCTGACAGTGCTTCCAGCGGCTTACAAGAAACGGGCACCTCACGCAGAAACGGCACAGAGGTATGATAGGCAGTAAAGCGCATAACTATCTGTGCATTTTAAAGCGTTTTCTGAGGACTCTTGAGTCCTGATTTCAAGCTCAGCGAGAATTCATTCCGCGTATGCGCAAATATCAAGTAAAGCTAAATTAGAAGGGTTATGATCAAACATGACACTTTCACACCACCACAATTTAACGGTAAGATTGGAACGCGGTTTGTAACAAGCAAATTGCTTTTTGATAGTTTTCATACAAAGTAAAAATAATTCATACGACAGACAATGCAAAATGTTTAATTAATAGGTTTTCATACGTAGCTATCTCGGTGAAGCTCTCGCATGAAATGTTTCTGTGCACACAGATGGACACAATTGGTAGTTTTTTTTGATAGGGCATTTTGCCATCATACATAATTTCAGAGTTTGATTTCATATGCAGCATTTGTTTTGTTTTGCGAATGTAAGACGTTACTAACAGGTTCACGGAAAACACTTAAACGTATACTCATTTTCAGACTTCTTGTACATTTTATATTTGAGAATAATAAAAAAATTATTGTTATGGTGCACTACAGGTATGCTCAATGTTGATTACCGTACAATATCTCAATAAAAAACCAACGCATAAACGCTGTTGTGAACGACACGATCTAATCTCTGCCACATCGTTATTTTGCTTAGGTGGAAGTGTAATTCTGTGAGGGCAGCCAGATCAGCACAAAATTCCGTGGAGCAGGCTGTGCCGCAAGGTATATCTCAAGACGACCCAGCAATGCAAGATGAAGAGAACTCTGTTTTCCTGGATGTCTATGAGATGCTTTCAAGTGATTTAGAATCGCTAGAGACGCCAGCGATGCAACTATATTTGCCGCTGGAGATGCGAAACTCCCGCTTGAATGGGCAAGACCATGAGAACTACGGAAAAAAGAGAAAAATTGCAGTAGCCTTTGTTGCACGTCTATTGGCAGATACAGTGAACTAGTTGCAGGGGCCGCCCGAACAACACGGTCAATTTTCGGTAGTGACCAAGATAAAATGGCTTTAGAGCAGCAATGTGCTCTTCCCCTGCAGATTACACACACACACAAAAGTTTCTCTGAAAGCTGGGCGCTCTTCAAGATGGCACGCACGCTGTTCGTGAACTCGAAGTACCCGCGACGAGAACGGTGATTATGCAAGAAAGGGCACGCGAAATAGACGTCGATTTTCGTTGTGGGTCAGAAAGGAGCCCCGAATAGACCATTTATTTTTGAAGTGCGGTGTATATACCACACGATAACTAAGGTGAGTGCTAGTAAATTAAGGTATCCCAACTAATAGCAGTCACAGCGCAAAAACCGCTTAGCATAAAGCACGAGAAGCAGATTTACCCAAGCATCCAGTAACAAACATAGTGCATAGTATACACAGTACACCAAATGAAACAGGTATATAAATATATAATTAGGAATGTACAGAAAGTTGTATTCACCTCTAACTCCACGTCGTAAACAGCGTCGTCTTTCACTAGCGAAACGCACTTCGCTGTGACGGGGACGGCGTCGTCTGCTACAACTTGTTAGCATCGGCTACATAGCTGAGCAGACGCTGCCCTTTTACCAAATCGCTGCCACGAAAAAAGTCCTCGATTGCGGCAATCCAAGCAAACGCGGACAGAAGCGTATACATCATAACCGCGCGCGACCCGAAACTCTCAAGAACACGTGCAGAACGCGTGCAGCGTGCGAGCAAAGCAACACGTTTTTAAGGCAGGTTGAAGGGGACAGTGGAGGGGTCAACACTCGAGTAACCAGTTTTCACCCCACATTGACTGACAGCGCCTGGCACTGCAGCACCTCCCTCGGCGTGGGTCTCCTCTATAGTATACGGCGGCGGTTCACTGCGCTGTTCCTGGCACCGGCTTCTCGGTTGTACTGTTATCGAACATAGCCATTCATCTTGCACTTCCAGTCGACATTCTAGCGTCGCATTTGTGACCTGCTTATGTGGATACACATAAGGTCTACTGTATACATTAACCCAGATGTGTTGCTTATAGCAAGTTGGCTAAGAATCGATGTCCTGCCTAAATTTGGGCTTTCTTCATTCGGTTTAACCTCCAAGTACGGCAAATCGTACGTGAATGAGCATTCTCATCGTAAAAATTTTATGACAACCGCTACTGTTTTAACCACTGCCATCTTTTCTAGACGTAAAATGGCCCTAAACGTCACTAAAAGCCACAAACAAGTTGACTTAGTACTATAGAAAAAAGCTCTAAAGAACAGCATACTCAAGTTTTCTACTAGTTACAAAAAAGAGGCTTTCTTGAAGTTACAGTACACATGCTTCACACTGTTCATCAGACGGCTACCAATCGTGAGCAGAGTGTAAAATGTTACAGCAACTTCCCCTCCTTTCTCGCATTTTTCCTTTTCGGAAAGCGCCTGATTGGTTTTCTTGCAAAAAAGAAAAAAAAACATATATTTTCAGCACAATGTAAAGCATCACCATCGCGTTCTCTCGAAAGACGCAGTGGACTTCAACTTTTCAAGCACAATCCAAAAGAGATCCTCAACCAGGAGTTTTCGTGAAAAACCTATCGACGGTTTTATTATTTGCTTTTAATGTAGAATGCAGGGTGCGTAAGGTATGATCTAAGCAGCCTGCTTGAAAACACCGTATCTGAATGTGTGCAGATTTCATGTGGTTTTTTTAAGCCTGCTCCAGGGTACCTGAGAGAGGTGCTAAAGGCCCTCTTTTTACGTTTTCACGAATTCAAGTTTTTTAACAAAGGTACCAACAGTTACAGTACATTCCTGGTGTGCTACTTCCTGGTGCACTTCGCTGCACCGAGAAGTCACACCGACATGTGCCACCATTACCTCCTCAGGGGTCAGATATAAGAACACTGCGATTGCGAAAAATATCCGTTGCTGTAACTTAAAGGAAATGTAACGAAAACTGATCACTGGAAAAACACGACAACTTGGATACGTTTGTGTTGGTTAATAAGGAAAGTATATATTGAATCAAAAATATACACTGCTTTGAGGCAGCGAAAAAGTTGACAATTGATGAAGTGTCACTGTGAAACAACTCTAAGTATTGCCACATGATATGCTTGGTTGAGATCCCGGAGGGAAAAAAGACAAAGACAATCTATCTGAGCTGCTGCTTGGCTAGTCGACTCAACGAACTCATTATGCCAAGTTTGTCTTAAGAAGCGTAACAGTAACACTGTGAACTCGCCAGCGTTGCTCGTAGCGTGCCTTTCGTCTCACTGTTTTATTTCAGCGGCTCCTACAAAATGCGCACTGAACATTCGAAGGGCGCTATGTGTTGAGGGGGGAGGGGATTGACGCATTGGTTATGAACATTCCGGCTCCAGTATACGGGGCGAAATGGCTCGCAAAAAGCGCGCATAGGTACCTGGTGCGAGCTCCCACTTCCCGGGTGAAATCAAAACTTCTTATCCAGCCAAGCATGATGGTAGTGCGTTACAAGTCCTTCACATTGACTGTCATAGATTTTTTTGCTTGGCAGTGAGCTTTACATCTTTGCAACGCAAAGCGTGGTACAACCTTTTGAATTGCGCCCGATTTCTTAGGAAGTCTGTCATGGTCAACAATAATTGGTTTATACCCCAATCAAAGCTAAGCGATGGCATGTAATTGATTCACTTTACTACGCCTGATTTAAAAGTTCTACTATAGTAACGTGATCTTAAATTGTTCCGATCACCTACTCACACTCCCAGGTTATTTTTGTTGGAGGTTGGAACCATCTTTCAGGGTGTGCTTTAATCATGCTCTCAAATTAAATTAGTATGAACGACTGTCTCTTCACCCTGTAAACAAAAATATACCCAGCTGGAAAGAATGTGGGAATGATGCGCCCGCTCTGCTCTGGTGACCTCAACCAAACCTGATTGCACCGGAGAAAATACATTCGCTTTTCACCGTTTTCCTCCAGGGCACGGGATGAAGGAAACCGTAGGAAAATGGGGCCTATACCCTTACTTTGCTCCCGTGGTTGCTCCAGAAATGCTCTGGCAGATCGCTTTTGCAATGATGGATGCTCCGCAATTGCTCTGGCTCATCGCTCAGTGGCATTCATTGGCTTTTCGAGGAGTGGCGTAGGTAGCCTCGCCTCCGAGAGGCCGTTCCTCACAAACCAACATGGCACAGACCAAGCCGGTGGGGTGAGGATTGTGCAAACCATTCGGCTCCGTTCGAGAAAAGAAAATTTTTCTGAGACCTTCTTGTTAATACCAGCGACAAACAGCAACGAAGGCTATCAACCACAGAAGAGAGTTGTGCGAACGGTAATCGCATGATGGTTTCTGGCAGCTAGCAACACATTGTGATCTCGCGAGTGTTGAGAGACCCGGTGATTGCTAGTTTGAGTAAAAAATGGTGAGTGAGCTCTTCTAAAATTGATTGATTTATTCTTGTCAGGTAGTGCTAACATGGGATAATTTTGGGTTGATAAACCAAACAGGTGATCCATATTTGGCTAATTTCGCAAGACGTCAGTGAAAAATAAGCGGAATTCCGTTAATGCGTCGTATGGACTACGTGCTTTATTTTTTCTGAACATAACATCGGTAAAGCCACACAGAGAGGTGAGCGATTTGGTACTGCTTCATTATGGCCTAAATGTAGCGCAAAAAAGACTAAATAAAGAAAGTGAACACCGCAAGAGCTCGTGGTTGTTCACTGTCTTGTATTCGCCCTTTTTTTGCACAGCCTTACCCATAATAACTTCAGTAAATTGAATCAAGTCGCAGTAATATTCAGAGTGCTGATTAAATATGCAACAATGGAAAATATTCTATCAAACGTTATCAATTGGTATAGGTAAACCTTACTGGTTAGAAGATATTTTTGGTCTTGTGAGTACACATAAACGGTAACATTTGTCCACTTTCCATAACAATTAAACGCAAGTTCGAGGTCTACAACTGCGTAAAAATTACTTTGATATAATATGTAGGCTGAAATAAACTTGAAATACTAAAATCAGTGTTAATTAATAAATGAAGTGAATTGAGGTAGGCCAATGTAAATGGTAGCAGACTTTTAGAACGCATACACGCACTCATACTTGGAAAAAAGTTATTTTGGTTGGATATATAGTATCTGAGATATTCATCTAGAAGTATACTAGACTATTCGCGGGACGTGGCGCTTTCAGAAAAAGAAAGAGATGGGCGAAACAAACTGACGATACTAGAGACGAGGAATGCAAAAAAAAATAAGAATAGGAGTTGCTTTGCAGAACGAGTCGTGCGGCGCTCGACGTTTCCGTGCAAGGGGGGGGGGGGTGTAACCCATTACACAGATTAAGTAACTTTTGAAAGGGTAAAAGGTAGAAATAAGCACGCTTACGTTACTGTCTCTCTCAATGGGGGCATCTCCACACTTCTGCGCAGGAGATAGGGGTAAGGGGTGATTAAAAAGGATAGGGGGAATGAAAGGTAGAGATAAAGAGAGGGGCAGTGGCAGCCACAGGTGGAAGTAAGGAGAAGATGGGAAAGATGGACATGGTCGCAAGAGTCCGGGGATGGAGCCGCACAGAGCGAGAGCTCTTGTCGGCGTCAGGAGTAGGGCGAGCCAGTCGGCCAGAGCTGCACAGACGTCGGAGATCGCGAAAGTACAACCGTTCCACACGAAATCCAGCGAGCGAGCCTGGCTCAACATTTCTAAGATGGATGGGACATTGTAGTAAAAGAAAGAGAGAAAGAAGAAGGCACCGTTTCGAAAAACTAGCCGTATTTTCTCCGTTGATGATGGCAGACTATTATCTTGCTGCAGCATTTTTTTCTTTTTAGTCATGCCACCATGGCTGCAGCTGTAGTTATTTTTTTTTGTGGGGGGGGGGGGACGGAAGACGGAAATGCGAACAGTGCTGAGACGTAGCTTTGATCTGGACAATGCAATGACGTTGGCTTGTGAGCACAAGAGGGGGAAAAATTTCTTCAAAGAGGAGGCATTGGCACATCACGACGCTTCCACATGAATAACCTTCTGTAGCCTCAGGATCGTTTTTCTGTGTTCTGTGCACTGATCATAATGAGTATAAATTCAAGACTGAAAACATATTCTCTACCAAACAATAAATAATTACTTGGTGCATGAGGCATACGAATAATAAAAAGCAGACATATTCTGCTGAATACCTAGGCATTGACAAGATACACTTAACAACAGGTCCAGACAAAAAAGAATAGGTGCATCGTTTAAATTTGGGAAAAAAGCCTTGTACACTGGCAGATACACTACAAATCTCATTTACCCACGAAAACACACACACACACCGGTATGGCTTGATACGACGCTATTTTGTAGCTAAAACGTTGTTATCTTTTCCAGACTGAATTTTTTTCAACAAAAACCATGAAAGAAATGCTTGCAGGTGGACGTTCATCGCTGAAACAAACTGCTCCAATCAAAATGTTGCTTCATAGAGACACAGGCAACTTGTTCAGAAAGACCTGGATCGGCCATACTGAGCCTTTGCTGTATTTGAAGACTGGCGATAAAGTCAAGTGATTCCGCCTAATATTGAGCTCATGGCACATTTTGTATAGCTCACCATCTGTTATATCCTCGATGGCGTTATAATTCTCTGTGTTATGTCCTTGCATTTAGGTTGAAGCGAGCTTTTAGAAGTTGTTGACAACAGTGTTTCCCTTTATTTTCAGAAGCTGCTGCAACTGTATCCTCAGTTCCATCAGGATAAAAACTCTTCCTTTCTACAGCAGTGCAGAAAGTGGAAACATTATGGAGAATTTGTGAAGGAGTCGTTCATTGAGGCCATAGGTTTAAGAGAGAAATTTGCATACGTGTGGACCTGAACCATCTTTGATTCCTGCAAATCCCAGAGTTTTCGAAACACATACTAAGTGGACACAAAAACTTCTTGGCCTAATATTGCATTGAGTCACTTCAACAAACCATCTACTTGGGTCCATGGTAATCCAGCTGCCATAACCAGCAGCATGGCTTGCAACCTAGTTGTGTAAATGGCAGAAAGATGTAAGGATAAATTTGCCATGACGAACTCCGATAGATCAACATCTGGATTGTTGAGTTCAGAGTCTTCTGGGTCTGGCCTATCTTCTACAGTTTCTTCGGCACTTTCTGAGCTATAAGAAAACTACCTGTCTATTTCTGGATTGTTGTCTTGTGCACTTGGCCCGTCTTTCAGACAAATATATTCATTGTTTGAAATTTCGGGAAGCTCTTCACCAATTACCTTGTAAGCTTGGTTCATTTTGCATGACACTGTCACCTGATCGCTTACTGGAGGTTGAGCAATTTAAGAAAGAAGTTGCGGTGCCCTATTTTTCCTTATTAAACACATTGACATGAAACAAATTTGAACAGCAAAGCAGTTCATAGGTGTGGTTTTCAGTTCCGGGGTCAGCACCGAGCAGATCACAGGGCCTCGTAGCAAGGTGAAAGTGAAGCTTTGTATAAAAGGAAGGACTGCGTTGTGTTAGCTGGGAAATGTCAGAGTAGACAAAGTCGAGTGGCAAAGCATAGGTGAACCTTTAAAAAAGCACCAAGATCAGGTGATGATGAGGTAAGCGTACTTCTAAATGGCGTGTCAATGTTCAGGGGTTGGCCCTTTCAAAATGGTGAACATCAATGAAGCAGTCACACGACGGGAGCATCAGCTAGAATGGACATGTTGCAGAGTCAACTGCGATGTTCATGCAGTGACGCCAAAGCTGTATATTTAGCAAACGAAAACTTAAAAACATAAAATACTATTGCCCGAGGCAACCCTAACATCAGCTTAGTGGTTATGACTGTTTTCGCTAAGAGAAGCTGGCTAGATTTTCTTTTCACAACAGTAAACACATCAACTGTTGTCATCAAGAAACAAAAATGAGAACAAATATGGGCTACAAGTTGGAAAACTTCAACAAACCCCACCTAGTGTTATGCAGCTGCTTGACGATCAATGCTTGAAAATTGTTATATAATGCAATACTCAGAAGCTTTTGAGATGAGAAGCACATTTGAATAGTAACTCTGCAGTCTGTCTGCTGAGTGTAGCAGAGACCAAAAGACACGAGAAACGAGCTGCCAGTACCGGACATATCATTTGTCTATCAGCAAGCAAGCAAAGAAATATAATGCCCTGCCCGGCATGAATGGAAAAAGCTGCGGGTAATTTATTGTTAGATCATTGCAAGTAATCAAAACTGTACCTTGTTTTATGCTTATATTCTGAGTAGTGTTTTAGTGGAAGAATATGTACAACGCATGAAAAGTAAAAAATGCTGAATATGAATAACTTCCTGGAATAACAATATTATGGTTGTCTCTGCGGCACGAACACCCTGAACCTGAAAAACATTCTCTCTAGGGTTCAAAATAACTCGAACGTGTTTTTCATCACGCGTGTATTTCGCACTGTGCAATACGATGCCTCCAACATGAGCCTTGAAATATTCTCCGACGATTACACCTGCACCAACTCCTTCTGTTATTAGTAATCAGACCATTTTTTCCCAAACCCACTTAACATACAAGCGTGGCTCAACTCAGTGCTCTTTTCTGAAATTATCCTGCTGCTTTTTCAAGTACGGTGGCAGAGACGCAAGGCGTTTCAGCGACTACATCACCCCGTGCCTAGCTATTCGCTCCGGAAAAATGTGCCTAGGCACAACTTACACCTTTTGCTGCGGACCCTAACTTCGATATCTCTCCATTGCCTCCTTGAAATAGAAGTGTCGAAGTGGACAAGAGTGGTCCTGTCACCCTAACAGATTTCACCAAGTGAAGAAGCTGATGGACATTGAAAGGCTGAATGGCTTCAGCATACAGTATAAACCTCGTGAACAAACTCCTGCAACAATGTGTGAGCAATAAAGGTTTCGGACTCCTCGACACTTTGCTTCAGCTGCATGTAGATACTTTCAGAAAGCAACATGAAATGCCGGATGTGTCTCGGTGGAAGAATGCCATCGAGACATGGGACACTGTAATATAAAAGCCAGAATTGCCATTAAGTTGCCTTACAGAACGCCCTTTCTGAAAATGGCCTTGGCCGCCTTGTGAAAAAAAAATTGATCGGCAAACCTTATTGATGCGCTCTTTGAACTTCGCCATTCTGTTCCAAATGTAAAAGGCTCTGCCAGTGGAGGTCAGCCAAAGTTCCATGATCAGCTGGGTGACGCCTTCAATAACGCAATTCATGAAGCCTGGCGGTAACTTCCAGACAAACTTCAACGATGTCAGCTCGGTCACAGATGTCCCCTTTATTCCATTAACTGCAGTTCCTGCTTGCGGGAAGAAGCATTGCCAACAGCACCACAGCGTGGCACCTATAGACCATGGCATCTCCTGCGAAAACTATTCTACCTTCGAGAATAGTTTCTTTCTGAAAAGACGCCAAGAACAGCCATAGTATCCGCTCAACTGTTTTGCGTTCAGCAGAGCAGCTTGTGCACACAAGTTGACAACGCAGCACATAATTTTCACAGCAGAGTGAATATCTTGCTGTCCGAATGACCATGTTATCTTCTCCAAACCTTAGATTTGTCAACGAAGACCTTTAAGAAAGTGTTGTCAGGTGGACCTTCATTGCTTAACCGAACTGCTTCAATCAGGTTGCTGCTTCAATGAAGAGAGACAGGTAGCTCATTCATTAAAACCTGAATCGGCCATACTGAGCCTTTGCTGGATTGGAAGACTGGCGAGTCACCATTGTTCAGAGCTAAAGCCAAGGCACTCTGCCTCATATTGAGAACATAGCACGTCTTGTAGAGCTCACCATTTGTTATATCCAAGAAAAATTATTTCACTGCCAGACATGACTGCAAAAGCTGTACATAATTTTCTACGATGAACCAAGCAAATTACATCAATATCGCGTTTCACTGTTTCTTGGCTGGAGATCATTAAAAGCGATTGAAAGTCTACCTTGTCTTTGTGGTTAGTTTACGTATTGCATCATAGTGGGAGAATATGTATTGTGTGATAGCATGCAACATCATGAATAAACAAAACAAGAAGGCTGACACTATTGTAGAAATCTCTGTCACAAGACCCTCGTCATCAAAGTAGGTGGCACGGCATTAACACAGTGACGTGATAACAGGTGCAGACTAAAAGAACACGTGTGTGCAGCCCACAAGCTCAACAATGAAGAAAAAGAAAGAAACATTCTGCAGTTTCTGATCTATTATGTCATGAGAGATACCATGCCAGTGAGTGCTAGAAAATGCATCCACCAGCGATTTCATCCACGTGCCTGCACGTTAGCTTGCAAGGTTTTCTTGCATATCACTTTCAAGTGTAAAGATTTAGAAACCGAACCAAAACTTTAGACCAACATAGTAGCTATGACAATAGTGGCCAACATCTGGACTACACCACTAGTGCTTTACTACTGTAAGCAAGATTAGAGCACACAGACATCGTCCACTAAAAATTGAGCTATCTGTACACATATGGACATGACCTCTTCAACATTTACACTGTGGTAAGGTGCACCATCTTAACTGGCAAAGACATCTTGTATATGACAAAAAATTGTGCACAGCATTTATTCCCTTTCATAAATATTTGGAATGTATGCTACAACAAATGTTCCTCCTTGATGGACAAGAACACATTGTGAAGCCACGTTGCTTTCACGCAACAGACACTGCCCCACATGGACTGGCGGATGCTCGATGCTGTGCATCAAATGCGAAAAAACACTGCTAACGAATAATTTCTTGGCATAATAATAATATAGTTGCCCCTGCGGCAAAGACTCCCTGAACCTGAAAAATATTTCCACTGTGGTCTTCAAAATAACTAGAACATGTTTTCTCGGCACGCGTGTATTTTGCACTGTGCAATACGATGCCTCCGACACGAGCCTTGAAATATTCTGCAAATACCTGCACGATCCGCTTCCGTTATAAGTGCTTGGACATTTTCCTCCAAAACACACAAAGGCAGAGGTGCACCTAACACACAGGTCTGGCTCTACTCAGTTCTGTTTCTCGAAAATATTGCCTGCTGCCTTTTGAAATATGGTGACAGAGTCATAAGGCGTTTAAGTGACTCCATCATTCCGTGCATAGCTATACGTTCAGTTATCTGCCTAGGCACACCCTTTGCTGCGGACACTAACTTCAAAACCTCTCCATTGCCTCCTTCAAATGGAAATGTCTAAGTGGCCCGCAGTGGTCCAGTCATCCTAACATATATCGCCAAGTGAAGAAGCTGATAGACATTAAAAGTCTGAGCAGCTACACCATACAGTACAGAAACCTCCTGAACAAACCCCTGCAACAATCTCTGCGCAATAAAGGTCTCGGACTCCGGAACAGTTTCCTTCAGCAGCATGAAAACACTTTCAGAAAGCAACATGAAATGCCTGATGTACCTCAGTGGAAGAATGCCATCAGGACATGGGGCACTGTAATACAAAAGCCAGAATTTCGTATCAGCTGCCTTCCAGAGGGCCCTTTCTGGAAGTGGCCTTGGCGGCCCGGTGAAAAAAAATTGGCGCGCAAACCTTCTTGATGCGCTCATTGAGCTCCGCAATTCTGTTCAAAATGTAGAAGGCTTTGCCAACGGAAGTCAGCCAAAGCTCCGTTATCTGCTGGGTGACTCCTTCAAGAGCACAATGCATGTAGTCTGTAGGTCAACCCCAGACAAAATCCAACAATGTCAGCTTGGCAAGAGGAGATGGTCCCTTTGTGCCATCAATTGTGCAGTTCGTCCTTGCAGCAAGAGATTATTGACAGCACCACATCATGGCTCCTCTATACCATGTCCACTCTTTCGTATGGGTACTTGACAGCTCCTGAAGGATAAATAGTACCGCCTAGTTCGGTTCCAATTAGTTGAATATCATTGAAGCTTTTTATAAGACACATTGATGTAACAGACACTTGTGTATAACACCAGTGTGCTACAAGAAAATAGGTCTTGCTAAGATAATTCATAGCTTGGCACCCTGCTCATAAGAGAGACCTCACAATATTACCTTTTAAGCCGCAAGGCATTCAAGGCGTTCTTTGGCAGTTTGCGACATCATTACAGCGAACATTTTTTCTATTATATGGCAGACTCGTTAAACAGAACCCCCGGAAACTATATTTTCTATTCCCCTTCAACAAGATTGCCTTTCTGCAGGCACAAAGAAGAGCCGTAGTATCCGTTGAACTGTTTTGAATTGAGCGAAGCAGCTCGCGCAGGCGAGTCAACACAGCAGCAAGCGATTTTCACGGCAGAATTGACAACTCGGTGCGCAAATAACCATTTTATCTTCCCCAGACCTTGAAACTTGTCAACAAAGGCCTTCGAGAAAAAAGTGAGCAGGTGGACGTTCTTTGCTGAACCAAACTCCTCCAATCAAAATGTTCTCCCAACGAAGAGGCACAGGCAACTCATTCAGGGAGACCTGAGTCGGCCATACTGAGTTTTTGCTGAATTTGAAGACTGGCGAGCCATCAGTGTTCACAGTTAAAGTCAAGTCACCTTACCTCATCTTGTGCACATGGTGCATCTTCTTCTACAGCGCACTATCAGTAATATCTTTTAATCGATCCGAGGAGGTTAAAGGGAGATTTTGCAAGGTGTTACCAACAACGTTTCCTGTTTTTAGAAGCTGCTGTAAGTGTATCTTCAGGTCCGACGGGATAAAAAAGCTCCATTTCTTCAGCAGTGCAGAAAGTGAAAACACATGGGAGCAAATGCGACAGAGCTGTTTGTTGAGGCCATGTGTTTTAGTCGGAAAATTGCACGTTGAGCAATACGTGGGGACCTGAACCATTTTAGATTTCTGCAAATCCCAGAGTTTTCGAAACCCATACTTAGCGGACGGAAAAACCTTTTGGCCCAATATTGCATTGAGCAACTTCAAGAAGCCGTCTACTTAGGTCCACGGTAGTCCCTCTGCCGCAACGAAAGTAAGTACCAGCAGCATGGCTTGCAACCTAGTTGTGCAAACGCCAGGAAGATGTACAGATGAATCTTCGCGATAAACTGCGAGAGACCAACATCTGGATCGTTGACGTCACAGTCTTCCGGGTTTGGCCCATCAGCTGCAGTTTCTTCGGCACGATCTGAGCTGTCAGAAAACTGACTGTACATCTCTGGATCGCTGTCCTGTCTGTCTTCCAGACCAATATCATCATTGTCTGAAATTTCGGGACGCTCGTCGTCTGTAATATTTTGTGAACGTGGCTCATCTTCCAGCAGGACACTGTCATCAGATGGCTCACTGGAGGTTTTCTGCAGGAAAACAAAAGGTAAAAGCAATACAGGAACGAGTTAATAGCCAGGCACAGTGAATTTGTGTTCTCTCATGCATGGAAGCTGTCAAGACCTATAAACGAAACAATCAAATTAAGAGTGTGACAACTGGTATGAGCTTTTGCTCAAAATAAACTGGCCATGTGCTAAGAAATCTGATACAAAGTATGTTGACAGATTTTACAGAACAAGCACTAGTTTTGTCATATCATACAATCAGTCTCTTTTAGCACTACAATCACAATGCCGTGATAATATTCAACAATTCACCCCGCATAAAACGTGTAAAGCAGTGGTGACATGCTTGCAATGTGTGTGTCTACAGTAAAAGCTCCTTGGCTCGAATTTCATGAGACCAGAAAAACCGTCTGAATTAAACAAATGCAGAATCACCAAAAGTGTCAAGAAAACGTTGAGCAAATGAGTGTTTCATCAATAGACCTATTTTTGTTGAGTATGCAAATCGTTTTGCATAAACAAGCCAAAGCACACAATATTCGTCATTTGTGACGTTTCATTTGACAGAGCGCCATCGAATGTGGTTTTGCGAGTGTTTTTTTTTCGTGCGTGTCTAATATTAGAGTATCCTATATAAACTAGCCCACGAATAAGCACTCCTGACTGGAAGAACAACACCACGTTGATGGGAAGAGTCGCTCGTACAGTCTGCCTGCGCGGTTCGTTTATTCCATCTCTGTAAAAGCACTTTTCTGCATTTAACGATAACCAAAGACAAGATTGACGACCAGCCACGATGCATCAATGGTTATGGTGCTCTGCTGCTGACCCGAAGGTCGTGGGTTTGATCCCAGTCGCATTTCGGCGGAGGCTTAATGGTAGACGCCGGTGTACTGTGCGATGTTTGTGCATTATAAAGAACACTAGATGTCGAAATTTCCGGAGACCTTCCTCTCCCCCACCATCTCTCCAAACGCGTGCACACCTCCAAACCGAGAGACTGGTTGGCCGTACAGCGCGGCACTGGCGAGGGACGAAAAAAATTTGGTGCACACTTACCCCACGCTCATCCTCTTCTGTGCTACACGTTCAACCAATTACATTAGCTTACCAACTCACTCAAATTACCATAATAAACCAGGAAACTTTCATGCCGGTTTAAAGAAACAGCTACCGTCCAAGAAATTTCATGAGCGGTGAACACGTTTTAGCAATAACGACATGCAGAGAGGCCAAATAAAACAGTACACAATGCGTAGTTCGAGCCCACAAAATAACTCTACTACACGGAAAAACACCGTCGTACTGTTTGATGTAAGCTAGAAAATGCAGCGTAACTCACCGTTGAGTCAGCAGGCGGTCGTTGCTTTTGCTGGCTCCACACAGTTTGTCGGGGTACCTTGTGCAACGATGTATTTGGTTCCAGGTAGCAGCGATAACGTTTTGGAGGTGTGGCGTCGGTATTCAGCAGATCATCCGAAGCGCATTCACCTAATATTCTACAGGCCTGCTGTTGGCATCACGTAACGACATACGTGATGGCCACGAACAACCTGTAGTACGTGTGGTTGCATGTTATGAGTGCCCCATTTCGATAAGGCAAGAACTTGAGCCACAAGGTTTTTTACTGACTGCATTTGAAGTCGGAGCTACGTACGCGTAATCGACCATGTAAGCGAATCTTATCGTACAACGAACGGTTATCACAGAACACGGTTACCGCAAGTGCCGGCTCCTTAATTATTTTAGTTACCAAACCCCCCGTAGAAGCTATGTACAAAAATTGGGTTCACTATTGGCCAAAAATTTGAATGACGGATGGACGGACGGACGGCCGGCCGGCCGGAAGGATAGATGGATGGACGGACGGAAGGACGGACGGGTGGGTGGATGGATGGATGGATGGATGGATGGATGGATGGATGGATGGATGGATAGATGGATGGATGGATGGATGGATGGATGGATGGATGGATGAATGTGGCTCTACTCTTTAGATCGGGCGGTGGCTAATGCCACCTAGCCGTAATACTTAGTTAACTAACCACTAGATTTATCTTTTTTTCCTTTAAATAGTGAAGTTGAGGACTGGTACTTTGAAGTGAAGGATTTAATTTTCGCCCGCGCATTGACTTTAGCCACCAATCAGATAGCCTTCTAGTTAATTCTACCCGCTTAAAGTCTATTTTGCACTCCCTGTCCCTAAACCCCAGTGCCTCGAAAAACTCTTCGCCATTATCCTGAACTATAGGGTGAAGCCCTTTACAGAACATTATCAAGCCTTCGTCAGTTTTCTCCTCTCCACATGCACTGCATACCGTGTTTAGCCCTTCTTATTTGGCCCGATATGTCTTGGTTCGCAATACTTCCGTCCTGGCCTCAAACAGTAGAGAACTACCTCGAGTATTATCATAGATTCTTTCCTTGACAACTTCCTGCCTAAGAGTTCGATAGATCTCTAGTACGGACTTCTTAGTCATGCCAATTCTTCAAATGTCAGTCTCTGTTTCCTTCACTTTCTTATTAACCGATAATTCTTTTTGGTTTGTCCACCTGCTGTTTTCCAAGTACTAACCAGTCAATTTCCTAGTTCGCTTCCTCCGTTTTGTATCGACATTCTTCTTGTACAAGTAGCTGAAAACCTTCCTAGCCCAATGCTTTCCCCCGATTCTCTCAATCGCTTCGCAAATTTTATCTTGCTGCTAGCTACCTTGCCATCGAATGATGTCCATCCCATATCACCTTGTACTCCCTGATTTGGTGTATTCCCGTGAGCTCCTAAAGCAAGCCTACCTATTCCACGTTGCTTAATTTCTAATATTGTTTGAACTTCTGATGGTATTCACTAGACCACACTGCCTAACGTTAGACCAGGAACCATGACCCCTTTCCATATTCCTCTCACAACATCATACCTATTGCATTTACACAGTGCCCTATTTTTCATCACTGCTGCATTTCTGTTACCTTTAGTGTTCACGTATATTTCTTGTTCCCTTAGGTACTCGGTCTCATTGCTTATCCATACGCCCAGTTATTTGTATTTATCTGTTATCTTTAGCGTGACTTCCTGTATCCTAGGCCCTGCCGCGGTGGTCTAGTGGCTAAGGTACTCGGCTGCTGACCTGCAGGTCGCGAGTTCAAATCGCGGCTGCGGCGGCTGCATTTCCGATGGAGGCGGAACTGTTGTAGGCCCGTGTGCTCAGATTCGGATGCACGTTGAAGCACCCCAGGTGGTCGAAATTTCCGGAGCCCTTCACTACGGCGTCTTTCATAATCATATGGTGGTTTTGGGACGTTAAACCCCACATAAAAATCAACCAATCAATCTTGTATCCTAAGCTCACTACCTTCATTATTATTAAAAATCATGACTGCTGATTTTTCTTTACTGAATCTGAAACCTAACCTATCTCCCTCATTACCGCAGATGTCCATCAATCTCTGAAAATGTTCCTTGTTGTCGGCAATTCGCACTATATCATCTGCGTACATTAGTGGTGGTAGTGCCTGATCAATGAGTTTTCCTTGTTTGACGAAAGAGAGGCTGAAGCCAAGTCCATTTTCCTCTAATGTGGCCTCTAATTCTTGTAGGTACGTCATAAATAACAAGGGTGACGAAGGAAACCCCTGCCTAATTCATTATTCATTCAGCTTTCGCGCCATCTAGTGTCAAAAATATGACTAACAAACGACAGAAAAAGGTTTTGCGTTGCGTTGAGCAGCTTGCAAAAAACGCCCCCCGCGGTAATGCTGCATAAATTTTGTTTTCTCTTGCTGCTCCTAAATGACGCTACAAAAGGTAGTACCCTTCCTTCACTTCCTTCGCACAGTTGGTACGGGGTTTGACATGGAGTTTATGCAATAATAAAAATCTACGAGTTTCAGATTTAACCCACAATTTTCTAACTGGTGTGCGAAGAACTTCTAGTTTCATTATATTGACACATAGATAAATGAACGCAAATAGAAGTAGATATATGTAGGTATATATAACCCACTGTTTGAGAGGCAGCCCCACCACAGAGCTGTAACTTGCTTTTTTGTTGTTATTTGGTGGTTTTAACCAACGTATGAACCAATAAATTGTTTAATATGTACCAATTGACTAACAGTACTGATTGCTGGCCTAGTTGGTACTTGCTTATGACATGATTTGGCCGCAAATAATACACACACACAAAGTAAAGAAACACTGCCGCTTGTGCTTGTCGTTGAGTGTTTTTTTACTTTGTGTGTGCATGATTTACGGCCAAATCATGTCAGTAACCAAGTGAATAGATTAAGAAATATATTATTTAATGAAGTAGCGCGCAAACGAAGCAATAACACACACATATTCACAGTCTAGAGCTCGTGTTTGGGTCATTTTGAATGGGCCGTGATTGTCACTTCTGCTTTTTCAACAAATATCAATAAATAGGTGATGCCGAAGACATCCACTATTTCTTTATTGGGCCTTATCCGCCACCAACTTTCTAGCCTTTTCTTGGTGCAGATTATTTTACACGCGCGGTTACATGCAGATTGCATGCTTACACTGCAGATAGTATATATGCTTTTTTTATTTCTGGTAAACAACGTATCTGTATACACCAGGTTATTAATAAAACACGCCACTGCACACGATGAAATTGATGCATGATCGGTGAATATTGATGACATGTGCTTGAATTTTCGCAGCGACCTAATATATTACTGCACATGATGAAGTCGATGCATGATCGGTGAATATCGGTGACATGTGTTTGGTATTTCGGTACGACCTAATATATTACAGCACACGATGAAATTTATGCATGATCGGTGAGTATCGATGACATGTGCTTGATATTTCGCAATGACTTCGATGGATTTCTGAGCTAATGAGTACACCCACGTATATATAGCGCAGTCAGAGGTGTGGTTTGAGGTGCTATACATTTGCCATCGGCTTGAAACTCGTTACATTTTGTGGATGTATGTATATTCGCACACATGCAAACACGTGCACGCTTTGATGATGCTCTAGTTGTACTGTCAGGTATATTTCAAAATGGAAGCCACCGGCCCCGGCCGCTTACACAGATTGACAATATGCAGGCTTCTTTTCTCTGTGTAAATATATTGTCAATGTACGTACGCGTATACACTAGGTTCATAATAAAATACCGCACTACACATGATGAAATCGACGCATAATCGCTGAAAATATTAGTAACGTGTTCTAGATGTTTAGTAAAGGCTTCGATGAATTTCTGAGCTAATAATTATTCACCCTATGCACAGACCATTAGCGAATTCAGAGCTAGGGGTGGTTTGAGCTGTTAAATGGCCATCAGCCTGAAACTCAATCTTTACATTTTGTGTGTTAACGCGCACATGAAAACCCATTCATGCGAATATTCATAGAAAAAAACAGACTTCCGGCCCGCGCCGAAAAAAAAATATATCTGCCTAAGCCTAACAGACACGTAAACACGGGTAAGTAACTCAATTAGGGGCTCATTACCACTGACAGATGAAATGCTTTTATTTGGTGCGTACGATTGCTGTGTAATTATCAAATAACAGATTTGTGTTTCCAAATAGTGTGATGCATCCAGTTGTATAGCGATGAGTGATCTTCAGTAACATTCCTTCACTTTTTCTCCCAATAAAACTGCTACACATAACACGGCTGCACTTCGTTGGTACTGTTTTCCAAGCTTTCATTGGCGTGTTCAAAGTCTAGGTGTTGCCGATCAAAATGAAGTACTTTGTGTATGTGAAATATCTGTCAGACAACGTGAAGAAAGCGATGACGTCAGATCATGTTGGAACTTCGATCCGAACGACGTCAACAACTTTGCGCTTGGTGACACTTATTTAATGCACTGGGACGGCGACGACTCTACTAAATGAGGCTATTATGACGCTGACCTCCTCCATATGACTGGTAAGTTGTCATGCTTTCATAAACTGCAACGTTTTCTTATTTGTGCTCCTCTGATCAGGATACGCAGACCTATGTTTACCTTTCTAAGCGGCCTTTTTTTTCCCTCCAAAGGCTGCTGAATGTCGCCGTGCATGGTTGACCTTGCAGCTAGGCGCAGTATGATAAAAAAAAGGGCACGAGGCTTAATAAAGCTTCTCAGTACCATCATGAATCTCTACATTCTCGCCCAGGTATCTGTTCTTCTAAACAAGG
This sequence comes from Rhipicephalus annulatus, assembly GCA_013436015.1. Taxonomy (NCBI): domain Eukaryota; kingdom Metazoa; phylum Arthropoda; class Arachnida; order Ixodida; family Ixodidae; genus Rhipicephalus; species Rhipicephalus annulatus. Next base: position 146,629 of record WOVY01003545.1, on the reverse strand, counting down.
TGTGTGTTTTACGCCACGGCGCCTTTCGCTAAAGCGCTACCCTGTCAACATGCAGGACATCAATTCTTGGTTCGCTCGGATGTCGTCCGCTTTTTCATTCCATGTCAATGACGATGATTTCTCCATAATTTTAAAATAAATTAGAGTAACAGAAATATTATGAACCTTTATATTGGTAAAGACTCGTAATAAAACACGAAAATAAAAAAAATATCTACTCTGCACCTAGAAGCCATCTCTCGCCGGTATAGCAACTTGCCAAATAAACAACATGGCCGCTGTGAACGCAAGCGTATTATGGCTAGCGTGGTGAGCTTTCCTAGTTCTGTGTTGAGTTTCTGGACGTTGCACATTCGCACCCCTGCTTAACACACCAAAGGTAATAGATTGTAAAAAGGCGGACAGGAAGAATGGCGTTTGGGAGCCGATGCGCTTGTGCTGTAGCCGCTTCAAAGGTACGTCAGTACTACCAACGCCCGACTTGCAATCTACCGTCTGGTGTTAAGCCTGAATAAAGAAGCATGGATTCGAAGGGAGACAACGTGATATTTCATCGTGCGCGGCCGGAAGGTACCTCATGTCGCCAATGGAGTAGATCAAAAAGGTAAAACAGTACGCGAAGAGATTCATTTCGGCAGCCTGTGTGCTGCCTGGGCTGCGGTCGCTCAACGGAATAGCGTCCGTGACCAAACTCGACAGCTGCTAGCCCGCATGCCAAGGACGCTGGTGTGTACAACTGTAAATTTTAGATTTCGAATTTACTAAACGTTATTAAAAAGTTACTTTTGCGTTGGTATGCGCACATGCAAGCCCGTGCACAAACATGCATAAACAAAATTGGATCCCCGCAAAGAAAAAAAAAGATTTCTGTGTAAGCCTAACAAATGTATACACGAGTAAACAGCCTCACGGCGAACACGGTTATGGTGCAGCCGTGTTTCATTCAGCTGTACTAAATCAATTTTTAAACTGGGATATTGTAAAGGAATACTACTTGCGTTGTGACGTTTCGTTGTCCGCGTTGGCATCCTATGAACCTTGACAAGCTAGCGTAATGATTAGATTATATTTATTAAATTAAAAAGTACAGAACAAATGTGCCGCCGTAAGATTACCACTTGGGATATTCTCAATTGTATTATTGGTGCGCCTTATTTACTGGTGTGGTCTTGCACTTTTACAAGGCTAACACGAGTGTTGCTGTCTTTACTGAAATAATTTTACTGAAATGTTTGGTCTGGCCTGTCTGAACATCCTTCACTGCAAGAAAAGCTGCTAGAAAAAAGCTGACTTTCTTGAAGCCTCTGTGACCATTCTTACTAAAACAGCATAGTTCTCAATGCCTTTCGGGACACGTAGTGTCGTGCAAGTGCAGGAAGTGTTATTCTTTAGCGACTTCTTAATAACTGTAGAATAATTTAATCTATATTTAGAATCCAAGAAAGAAATGGACAGCTACCTAGGCTCACGGCGTGTGCGTCACACCAAGAAAAACAAAAAAGGCCCACAGAGTTCAACCAAAGAGGTAAAGAAAGTTTTGTTCGTTTTTAAAGTGTATTAAATATACACCGCTTCCTGTTTTGCTGCTGGTTACAGCAATTTAAATGAATGCAGAATGTGTTATTCCGCCTTGTAGCGAAATTTTTGACTGGGCTAGTCATATGTATTATGTGCGGAACACTTTAGAGGCTCAGCTTGTCGTAAGTCGTCGTACACTAAGTTATTGAATTGGAAAGTAGGCGCACCATAAAGCAGTCCTTGGAATCTTGGCATATTCACACGAAACTTGGAAACATAAACCCTGCCAAGTGTGTATGTCTACGGCAATTGAGGCCAACGAAATAGGCAACACTTTCACAAAAGTGGCTGGAGGAACAGTGGAAAGGGAGACAATGAGTAAAGCAAAAGTGCTATCTTTGGAGCCAGCCGGCCAGAAAGTCTTCTCTAGAAGAGACGGAATAGGTCTCGAAACGTGAGGACAGCTTTTAGAACTGAAAACCAAACTTGGCTAGAGAGTTTTCTAATGAATTCGTCCAGCCAGATTTCTGGGGAATGTTTACCTTTAAATGTTTATTACATGCTCGAATGTTAAGACTGTAGGCACTCTCTATTTCAGAGCATTTGGAGGGGGGGGGGGGGAGGGGGCACTGGGATTTGCTGTGCCTGTTCGTGAAAAATTAATGTTGAGTGTATGCGAATACGAGCTGAATGGCTGTTTTATTTGCTGTGTTGAGTGCTACGAGTTGCTTGTGTCTGTGATTGTGGAACTAAGCTGGTTATCTTGTATGGTAATTGGCGATGGAGCCTGGCGTAGTGTAAAAGTGGTTCGGAAAGCTCAGTTCACTTTGTGAATCTCTCCAATCGCTGTGACTTTGTTCCTGCCAGCATCCAACTCAAGTAATGATCCCTGTGAGGATTGGGGCAGCGGCTGTGTTGGCTGTGCTGAAACATTTTTGCTTGGCGTATAAGTTGTAAGGTGGCAGGCTCAGAAGTAACAAAGGGAGCAGTGACATCAAACATTGGCGCTCTGTAGCTGTGTGTATATGCAACATGCAAGTTGCATTAGGTTCGCATTACTGATTGTTGTCTAGATTAGTGAACACTATGTTCTCAAGGCATATGAATTTCATGTATGCATGTTGGAGCCCTGAGACAGTTATTTGTTCACTACGCAGTATGGTCTTGGTACTAGAGCTTTTAGTTGGTTTGTTTACATAATACATGTGAAATCCCGAGTTGTACAATTTTGTTTTGTCAGCTGCATCACTGTTCGTGCCAAAAAGTGACAGAAAGCAAGAGCAAAGGCAGAGGAGTTGATTTAGTAGTGTTTGCTGTCGTGCTAGTTTTCGCATGTTCGCAGTTGCATTGGTCGCATGAATGTTTGTTCGCATACCCTGTTCATCTCTGCCCGAGCACTTGCAAGATAAATTCAACTTCAGGGTTTAAAATTAACGTGATTAGCGTCTGACTTTAGAACACTGTCAGGTTTCCTGCCAGTGCTGTGCACAGTTGGCAGGTATATAGGTCTCCATAATCAGCAATGAGGCAACTCTCAAATGATGAAAAATTGAGCCTGTTGGGGGGGGGGGGAGGTTCACGTTAGAGATACAAGGCATGCAAACATTGACACAAGCGACGTCAAAAAACGCTAAATGTTGACTAACAACTGATAAACACTTGGTTCTTGAAAGGAGGCATGGAAACCTATTGTGCATGCTTCATGCCTGTGTAGTTAGCAAACGTTGTGGTGCGTTATGGTAGCTGCTTTAACACTTCATTTCTTTTTTTATGCAGGTGAATGAATAGTTCGCTCAGGCATGCGCTCAGACTATTATGATGCCGGGCCTCAACAATTAAGCACGTTTCTTTGTTCTGGTCATTGTACACAATCACGTGTTCATCAAATTTGGGCGCGCGCTTACAATTTATACAATGCAAATTCTAACAAGAATGAGGAAACTCGTTAAATGGTTTAGGCCTGGGGCATATTACTAATAGTGGTAGTACACATGTGAGTTACCCATAGATTCACCTGCATACGGAAGAAACAAGTGTCTAAATATCTCTCCCCCTCGTAGACCACCATGTGCGCCAGATTGATGGGTGCACCTCTCGTATGTGCACGCGCCGATAGAATTTCATGGCTTTTCTCTTTTCGGTCACGGTGTGTTTCTTCAGTTCATCAAAGCTTATGGTGCCATGACATCTCTCGATCTTGTGCTTGTACACTCTGCATCATAAACAGGTAGGCCTCTGCAATCAGCAGTTAATTGCCCCTGACACACCTGGCAATGCACATTTTGAATGAGTGTGCTTACATTCTTGATGCAAGTGGCGATTGACAGATTTGTAGCGCAACAAGTATTTATTTTCGCGCCAGTGTCTTATCATCGGACCAAGTAGCACCAGTGACACACGCGATTGTAAATTAGTTGAGAAAACTCGCCTACACATGTGAACGTCTGCCTGGAAATAAACAGCGTGACGGGGGCGCAGCCATTGCACAGCATGTGCTGCCGCATCTCCCTAGCAGACGTGGCCAGAAACTCCCTGAGGGTGAGAGTAGTGAAGGTCTTTTTTTCATGGTATTTGGACTTGTTTTAATACATAGCAGTATTTTTATATTAAAGACAACGGTTTAAAATAGTATGAACACCACTTTAGGCAACAGCATATTTTTGTACAAGCCACTGGATCCGAGGCTACATACTTCGTCGCAGCTGTCGCAGCGACATGAGGTTAGGGATAACACTTGCCGGTGAGTGTGCTTTGCTGTGAGTGGCACTAAAATTTCTGAAGAAAATGTAAGGGATTATTTTCATTTTTAGACACAATAATAATGAGAACTGACAGACAGACTAGGAAAGTATAGACCGTTTTCTGCAGCTAGTTTTTCTGCACAAAACTACCGTTTCTACTCGAATGTGAGGCATTTTTGTTTAGCTTTTCTTTTTTTTAAATGTTTGCCACATAAAATTTACTATCGTGTCGCTACGATTGAAACCCTAAACTACTGTGTTTTTTGTTTTTTTTTCAGCACGCAATGAAGTACCCTCGGGTGACAATTGTGGTCGTCTTACAATCAAGTAAATACAGTAGATTGGGCGAGCGCACCGATGTCGCAGCATTCTACTCGGATGCGCGACCGCGATTTGGCGTGTGGCGGACGTTGCCCTGCAGCCTACGGCAAAAAACCGTGTTCATAGTGATTCTTGAAGAAGGAAAAAGGCATCGAATATTTGTCAGCCATAAGGCGACAACACAATGCTTAAGAGAACAAAAACTTAAAAAAAAGATACGGGCAGCGCGGCCCACTTTGCTGGCCTTCAATCTGGGAGCGGCAGTGGCGAATCGGCCGGCTATCAGCGATGGTGAAGAAGTGAAAAGAAGGTCATTACATCATGCCTTAAAACGTGGCAGCGCCCATTCGCCGTTGTATAAAACCATCTATAGTGAACCAGCACTGAGTTTCCTTAACCACCCAGGATGTGAGAACATGCACTTCTGAGCTAAATGATGGAAAACTGAGGTTGTTTGTGCGAATTCATGGTAAAGATACAGGGCATGCAAGCACGGACCCTGCTAAGTCTCTATAACCAGTAATCGCATACGTCTCTGCTGTTGGTGAGCAGGCAAGTCTTTTTGTGGGCCCCCGGTTAGGCTTCGTTTCATCACACTAGGCTTCATCATGATTTCCCTTCTAGTGTTTGCCATCTCGTACTCACCTGATGTAACCAGACCAAAATACGTACATTGTTTACGATGTAAGCGTGCAAAATGACCTCATCACTTTTTTTCAATTACAATTTGGAGCTTTCATATACATCAAACATAAAGCATGTTTTTGGCTGTATTGTGCTGATGGCATTGTAATGTTTTCATTAGTACAATGAGTGAAACATGTTTAAATTATTGTATAGCCACTCCTTAAAATGCAGCGTACCATAAAGCTTAGGATTATGTGAGTGGAAGGCCATAAGCATATATAGGCTAAGCTTCATATCATGCCGAGTTCACAATTGCACATTAGTATTGCACAGTTAATCAAGATGTGAACCAATGCTTGCAGTAATAGTTGGAGAAATACCGCTCACCTAATGAGATTTATGCATGCTGAAATCGGCATGCAAAACAAACTGCATTTTCTGTTGGTGAGCCACTTAGTATACGTTATATAATGGGTGCTGCAGAATTGCAATGCGAATAAGTTTATGAACTGTGTATGCTTTCTTGTCATACTCTCTAATATTTTTTGCAGTCATATGTTGTGGTGACATTTCTGTTATATTGAAGGCTGATACTTTCGATTCAATGGTCACACCAATTTCAGGTCTCGCTAAACATGAGAGGAATAAGGATGACCGCGAAGAGGGCTGCCACCGCCGACCGGGAGCAGTGCCACAGCTGCCGGCACTTTGAGCAGGAGGTGCAGAGGCTCCAAGCAGAAAATGGCAAGCTCCGCACCCTAAACATGAGGCTGCAGGAGCAGCTGCTTGAAAGGCTCGCACAAGCAGGTGGCGTAAACTTTTATTCTTAATGTCATACTTTGATACATACTTGGGCGCACATATAACCACCATGTAGAGGATGCAGTATTTGCTGTAGTTATATGTTTACGGAAAATTATGGGCATAAAAGGTTTGGCAAAAAGATATGCAAATAACCTTGTGACAGTGCAGAAAAGGTAATGCAAACGACATTGTACATAGGTGCCTCATGTGGGAGATTTCTTTTTTCACAATCTGTATCAGAATTTCACTGATAAGTAGAGAGCTGTTTTCATTTTGAGGTGGTGTTTTGCATTTAAAAATGTTCTCTTAGGAGGAAACTGCAGCTTAAGGCTATCTGAGATATCTGTGATAGGAGTGCTTCAAACCCTGCACAAGTTTTAATAATGTTTGTATTATCAACAAATAATATCATACTAGGTGAGGCATTAAATCATACTTGCGTAATAAGGATCCGACAAAAAGGACTTGCTATTTGTGGAACCAAATCTGTTACCTCCTCTTTCATTTGTCTCTTTTCTATCCTGTTGCATTTGCTTATGTAATGGTGTCTGTTTCTTTTCACTTATCATTACTGTATTTTCTTTTGTAGAGGTTCGGCAGCAGAACGCAGCTCTAGACGGAGCTACAGTTGCTTCCTATTTTTAATTTGTAACGGAGTATAGAAAACTTCGCTTTGGAAATTTGGGAAAGGCTGCCCCCATGTTGGCTGCTTTTCAAAATGTGGGTCTGGCAAACTTGCTTACGAGGTAAGCCGCATCTTCACAGGCATGAAGGCTACTCACTGCCCGCCACTGGATCTGGTCAGCTAAGATACGAGGTGCCCACCCTGCTCAAGTGTTCAGGAGGACACATGTGTACCAGCGGATCTTGGAGGTTTGTGGGATCGGGTTACATGCGCACAATGTATGTAGTAAGATGTGAAGAAAATTGGGGGACTCTTAAGCTTCGCCTTTCAGAGTTGACCGTGATAGCAAAATCCGGTCCCTATTGATCCTTCAACCACTAAGTGCATAGTTATTGATATGTTCTGCTACACGCACACGCACGCACACAAACACGCACACAGTAGATTGGACCACCGGGTGCTATTATCGCCGAATGGGCTCGTTTTTGTAGTGCACCTGTTGAACAAAATGCATTAAAGGGGCTCTGAAACACTTTTCAAGTAACCATAGCATGAACGGAGAAGAGCTGATTGCCTCACGAATTCAACACAGCAAAATATTTACGAATCCGTCCAGTGCAAGTGGAGTTAAAAAGGTTTGTTGCATGCCGCCATTGCATTATCTCTTCTCTAGTCACGACGAAAGCGGTGGAAGCTAAGCAGGAAAGGGTGGCAGGGCAAAAAAACTAGCGTGCATCGTGACTTTGATCCCTTCTTTTTTTCTTCGAATGCACGGCTTTATCAGTGTGATTGCGCGCGCGCACACGTGGACAAGTAGCGGCCTCCCGCGGCTATGTCGGTAACTTGGGTTTTTCGGTCACAGACGCACAGGCGATTTTTCCTCACAACGAACGGATCCGACGCCGGCGGCGGGTTCTCTGCATCACGAGCATTTTAATGTTATCGCGTTAGAACAGCACTGGACATTAGACAGTGAACTAGCAACCACTGGTTTATTGCTTAAATAGGCAGTATATATATATATATATATATATATATATATATATATATATATATATATATCATCATCAGCCTGACTACGTCCACTGCAGGACAAAGGCCTCTCCCATGTTCCGCCAGTTAACCCGGTCCTGTGCTTGCTGCTGCCAATTTATACCCGCAAACTTCTTAATCTCATCTGCCCACCTAACCTTCTGTCTCCCCCTAACCCGCTTCCCTTCTCTGGGAATCCAGTTAGTTACCCTTAATGACCAGCGGTTATCCCGTCTACGCGCTACTAGGCCGGCCCAGGTCCATTTCCTCTCCTTTATTTCAACTATGATATCCTTAACCCGCGTTCGTCCCCTAATCCACTCTGCTCTCTTCTTGTCTCTCAAGGTTACGCCTACCATTTTTTCGTTCCATTGCTCGCTGCGTCGTCCTCAATTTAAGCTGAACCCTCTTTGTAAGTCTCCAGGTTTCTGCTCCGTCGCTAAGTACCGGCAAGATACAGCTGTTATATACCTTTCTCTTGATGGATAGTGGCAATGTACCTGTCATAACTTGAGAGTGCTTGCCGAATGTGCTCCACCCCATTCTTATTCTTCTAGTTACTTCAATCTCGTGGTTCGGCTCTGGGGTTATTACCTGCCCTAAGTAGACATAGTCTTTTACAACTTCAAGTGCACTATCACCTATCTCGAAGCACTGCTCCTTTCCGAGGTTGTTGTACATTACTTTCGTTTTGTGCAGATTAATTTTAAGACTCACCTTTCTGCTCTCCTTGTCTAACTCCGTAATCATGAGTTGCAATTCGTCCCCTGAGTTACTCAGCAATGCAATGTCATATATATATATATATATATATATATATATATATATATATATATATATATATATATATATATATATATATATATATATATATATAGTGGGAGTAATAATTCAATGAGCCAGTTAGTCTTCGTGAAGGTATGGGATATAGCACAACGGGAGCGTTGTCAACAAGAATAAATATATTTATTTCCCAACAGTTTCGGAGGGGTCCTCCCTTCATCAGGAGATGAGTTATCCCCTGATAAAGGGAGGACCCGTCCCAAAACTGTTGGGAAATAAATATATTTATCCTTGCTAACAACGCTCCCGTTGTGTCATATCCCATACCTTATATATATATATATATATATATATATATATATATATATATATATATATATATATATATATACAGTGAAATCTTGGTATACTTCATGGGACTGCGGCACTTTATTCGTTATTTTGAAAGATTGTTATAGTGAACGCCAGAAAATTAACCATAAATACCTGTGTTCCACCGACCAAAACAACGACTTTGCAACGTTTACTTAAAGAAGTCTGTGATTATTTTTTTTGACGTGCGCAGCACAAACTTTGCAATGTGAAGGCCACCCGCTCATCCACATCCGTGTGGTTGTCGGGCCTTCTCCTGAATCAGTGGGCCCGACCCGGACATGTTCTGGTCTTTGAAGCATGTGAGCACCGCAGAGTCTATCGGCTGGAAGTCATCGAGCTGCATTCACTTCCTTGAGGGGGCAAATTTTGACTAATCCTGGCTCTTCATTATTTAGTTCTTATCTTTCAGGATCATCGCAATTGTAGAACACGTCACTCCAAGTTCTTTGGCCACAACAGCCTGTTTTTTTGCCTTCAAGTTGCTTAAGAATATCCACTTTCTCGCTTAGCGAGAATTGCTTTCGCTTCTTTGTCGCAAGTAGAGATGAACTCATTGTAGGACAACCGCTGTGTGAACGTCAACTTGCTTTGCGGACGCGATAAAAATAATTGAAAAGAGAAGACGACGACTGACAAGGCCTTCTAGAGCATATGTAGAAGTTGCAAAAATAGGAAAAACCTGAAGCGTCGTGGCTGTCATCACCTCTTCCTAAGAAAACCAAGAGCTAAAAAAAACCCTCGCAATTCGTTTCTGCCTCATGGCTGTCTCAGGTTTTCTGCGTCCATGCTTCCTGCTTCACAACTCGCACTATGCTTCACTGACCTTGCCCTCCTGCGTTGTCTTGGCCTCTCGCCTCTGCGCTTGTAAACCTGCAGAATCAGTGTTTCAACAAAAAAAAAGAAAAAAGTCGTCTTTTCGTGTTTTTTTCCTCTCTCCACACCAGTCACACGCGTTCCGAGAAGCATAGCGTCCGTTTGCTTGCCTACTGACTGCTCCGGTGGTTGCAGCTGATTTCAGAACATGAGTTTGTAGTACTGTGGCATTCATTTAGTGCACAGCAACACTTCATTTGATGCACAGCTGCTTAGCCTAGAGTACCACCTAAGCTGTCGCTCGTCTGAACAATGGTGAGCAATAGATACAACGTTCAACAACCATGGCAAGCTTTTGCTCTTAAGCATTTCAATGCGAATGGGGTGGTTCTGGTTGACTTGCAACAGATTCAGATATTCCAAAATATTATTATTTTCCTAGTTCTGTTCCATTTATAGTCATAGTAAGTGTAGTAGTAGAATACAGTGAAATCTTGGTAAAACGAACACCACATTAACAAACTTTTTACATTAACAAACTTTTAAAAAATCCCGTGCCAACTCCTAATGATTTCAATGTAAAATTATTTCACTAATACATGCTTCAGAAAACCGAACGTTTCAAAATTACGAGCGGTAATGTAGTTCTGCGTTATATATTTAACACCTCAGTACTATAAACTCGGGTTCTGAAGTTTGTCACGATCACTGGAGCGCTATGCAAGCAGAGGACACAGCGAACGGGTGCCTTGCTTCTCGGTAGATGCGCGACAGTGCAGAGAGAAAAAAAAAACGACAGGACGACTTTTTTTCTTTTTGCGCAAACTCCAAAGCTGCAGATACACATGCGCAGAGGCGAGGGTAACACGGGAGGGCATAGGTCAGCGAGGCAGAAGGCAGAGTGGGAGTTGTGGAGCAGGAATGGGTGCGGAAAACCTGAGAAAGCGAGGGAGCAGAAAACGAATAATGAGGAATTTTTTTTAATTTCTTTCTTCGGAGGAGGCGATGACAGTTGCGATTCTTCAGGTTTTTCTTCTACATGTGCTCTAGAAGACCTTGTCAGTCGTGTTCTTCTCTTTGCGGTGATTTTTTATCGCGTCCACAAAGCAAGTCGCGTCGCGCTGCAGTGCTACTCCATCGAGTTCATCTCTGCTTGCAAAGTTCATCTCAGTTCTCGCGAAGCGAGAACTGAGATTCTTCGGCAACTGGAAAGCAAAAGGCAGGCTTTGGGGGCCAAAGAAGTCGGAGTGGCACTTTCCACGATTGCCACGATCCTTAAAGATAAGAACAAATTTATGAAGTGCCAGGATCAGTCGCAACTTGCGCCCTCAAAGAAGCGACTGAAGGCTGGTGCACACGGGCTACTAGCAGCGGTCGCGCGACCATTCGCGACTGGCGACCAAAAAGCGACTGATGTTCACACCGACAGAGGCTGCATGCGAGTGACCGGAAGTCGCAAAGCCGGAGAGTCACGTCCGGATCTCGTTATGAGCGAGAACTCCTGAGACCGGCGCCATCAGCTGATCGCCGCCAGCTGAGTCCGTTCTCACACAGCGTTCCCAACAGCGTCAAGTTCTATTCAAGCGAAGAACAAGACAATTTCATGGTGCTGATGCACTCTGCCATGGTGGCAGCGCTGGCATCACAGATGCCTCCAAAGAAAAAAAAGCCGGTAGTGGATGTGACCATCCTTTCGATCGCGGGAGTTGACCGGCCATGCAAGCCGCCTGCCTTCAGAGCTGCGCTGACACGACGAGGAGTATTTCCGAGAGTCGTACGTATTCAGAAACCATCCTTGAATTTCGCTCGACTTGCCACAGCCTACAATGCAGCACAAATGCGTCTCGAACGTGTAGTCTTAAGTCGTTGCCAAGGCATGAAGTACAAACGCGTTCCAAACATGCTGCGTTGAATGCGCTGACAAGGCAAGTTCAAGACAAAAAAAAAGTTTCTGAATACGGGGAAAAGGCAGTGCACAATTTATTTTCTCTTTACTTTGACAGTGTTTAGCTTCTTGCGAATGCCACCACGTAAATTCGACACTTGCTCGAGTTGCTGCGGCCCGCCATCTCCAAGCCAAGTATTCCGTGGTGGCCATGGTGCCACAGACCTAGAGGAACGCACTCATTTGTATCTGGCGGCAGGAAGCCAGCGCAATGAAAAAAAATTTGAGCATCGCTGATTGGTGAAGCAGCTTTGCGACTGCAGTCGCGCGACTGAAAAATCGGTCAGGAAGCGACTGGCCAACGCAGTCGCTTTGCGACCGTTTGCGACCGTTTGCGACCGTTTGCGACCGTTCTCGACTGGTTGCGACCCGTCGCAAATGGTCGCGCGACCGCTGCTAGTCGCCGGTGTGCACCAGCCTTGAGACTCCGTGACTTCCAGCTGATAGACTCTGCGGTACTCACATGCTCACATGGTAAGATTCCAGAATGTGCCCGTGTCGGGCTCACTGATTCAGAAGAAGGCGCGACAGTTTGCTGGAATTTTTAATGTAACAGACTTCGAAGCATCTTCTGGTTAGCTTCACCTCTTTCACAATTGGTGCTGTATTCGTAAAAAATCACAGACCTCTTCAGGTAAACGTGCTTTTTTGGTGTTCAATTGTGCATTTGTTCTTTTCTAGTGAAAAGAAAGCTCAGGGACCCATCGTTGTAAAGGTAAGTCATTTTGGTTGGTAAAAAAATGTATTCACAGTTAATTTTCGGGATTTCACTATATCAACTTTTCAAGATAACGAACAAATTGCCGCGGCCCCCTGAAGTTCATTATACCGAACTTTCCCTGTATACAAGTGGAACCCTAGTCGTATTGTTAAGCAACCATTGAAATTATGCACCAGGAACAGGTTCATCTTATCCTGAGGCGGTGCCTGAATAGCCTGCGGTGCCTGAATTGCCTGCGATGCCAACAGCTGCTGTAGCACCTGTCTCTGTCGCCACTGCCTCCCCGGACGTGCCTGCTGAAACTGCTGCCACGGCTGTGGTGGACTGTTCATTGATCAGCGATGGACAGGTGAGATAGTTGTATGAGGATTGTTGTACGCACTGCATAGCCTATCTCTGTGCAGAATTTCAGCTCGTTTATGGCCAAACCTTATAAATGTCCAGGTGCTGATTTCCAATTCCTTTGTATAAGAGCATTGCACTCTGGTTGCAAGAATGTTTTGTTCAATTTTGTTGTTAAACTGTAGTAACAATTTATTCATGTGCAAATTTTTTATGAAACGTGAAATCGAGTGGTAGTTAGATTAGTCTGTAGACTCTACTCGAAAGCAAAGTTTCTATGAAGCTAATACAAATAAATGCTTTTTCTCATTTCATTTCTCCCCGTTAAAAGTATGCTTCATTCAGTGTATTCCAGCAACATATTAGAGTGCACTTGGTATGTTAACATTTTTAACGTTTGTTTTGGGGGGCACTTCTCTTGAGACAAATTCCTGATAAGACCAACAAATGATCATGGTTCTTTGAAGTTCATTTTAAAGGGAGTTTACTGTAATTCTGAACTTATTTGCCAGAAGTTGTTGGGAGAAGTGTGCTGTGGCTAAGTTCTGCTGAAAAAAATGACTATAGTGACATTGTGTAGTTTTCCAGCTTGTACTTTTTTCCAGCTTGTACTTTGTATATGTCTGTTCACATACAGTTTTTAGTTTCTTAAGCTCTACTGGCAGTTATTTTCACTTGTATAGATTGAATGATGCTGTGAGCTAAAAAAATGTTTTAGCATCCACCTGCAGGTTCATCTGGCCAAAGGTGTGTTGCTACGAAAGGCCACCTATGAGCAATTGATGGGAGTCCAGAAGGATTCCCATTCTGTTAAAAGGGCTGCTGTCGCAATCTGGTTGTCGAGGTCCTAGCTAAAAGAGCTTCAACGGGACCCTGACGAACCGGTTTGTGGCGGAAGACGGCCACAAAGCTCCACAAAAGCCGCTGACTCCTCAAAAAGTAGATGCACTGAGAGGTGAGTGAGGGAGGCTGTGTATTTTGTAAGGGTGGGAACGAATTCGCAGAAAACCATGTCGAATGCAGTGTGTTCATAAAACACTCAAACTGCATTACGCGAAGAATGGGTGCACGCACACTTTATTCTTGTTTTAGCCACATGGTGCTTTCAGTCAAGATCGACTGCAACAGCACTTTGCGCTGTAATCTGAAGTTTGGAGTATACAGTGCTATCACTTCGTTTTTTACACACAGTGACTGTTTTTACTATGTTTGTCATGTAGTATTTTGTTTTCTAAACTATCCAGCTTTGCTACTACATTGTTTCGTTTCTGAGCTGCAATTCCAATTTGTCGAGACATCTATTGTTACATTATGTGTTTATTTATTTGTTAGTGAACGCCTTCATTTGTTGTAAGTACTTTTGTCAACCGCCCAACCAATATCATGACTGTTCTTGTGCTCTCAGGGCATGTGAATGAATATATTCAATTAAATGATTAAGTTAGTATCATCGTAGAGGTAACTGCAACCAGCAGTGTTGAATATCGTGAAAGCACGGCTAGGACCACATTGTACCCATCATACCAAAAAGGAGCCCTGTAACAAATAATGAATTGCCCTTATAGTCTTTTCCAGGCACTATGGGAGATCCAGAGGAAAGACAGCAGAGGAAGTAGAGGAAGGCCAAAAAATATTGTCACGGGCTAAGTAGATGCCTGAGGATGACGACGACGAAGTGCTGAACGTGAACGTGCTCGGACTGCAGCAGCGTTGTACGCATTAGCTTGCTAGTATATTCGCCAGTACGTATTTGCTCGCCAGTGTATACTTTATTCCCCGTAACGTCATTGGTGGAAGGTGCGGGGCACCACTCGCTATACAGCTCAACGAGCTGGATTTTCGCAGCGGACGGCGCATTGCAGCTACCACGATGACTGACCAGGCTACTCAATGTCAACAAGATCCGTCAGCCCCGCAGCCGATCGTTGTGATGCAACCTCGTGACAGAGGCCCATTCAACGGCACAAGTGGCATAGACGTCGATGACTGGCTGGTTCTATATGAGCACGTCAGCAGCAGCAACCGTTGGGATCCGACGCTTATGTTGGCGAACATCATCTTCTACTTGCAGGGCACGGCAAAACTCTGGTACGAGACACATCAAGAAGAGTTGACTAGCTGGGACGTCTGTAAGCAGAAATTGCGATATCTATTCGGGAAACCCATCGGACGTCAAGTGGCTGCAAAGAAAGAGCTTGTGACTCGTGCCCAGACATCCACAGAGCCGTACATCGCGTACATCCAGGACCTGTTGGCTTTGTGCCGCAAGGTCGACAAGGACATGCTCGACGAGGACAAAGTCGGACACAACCTGAAAGGAATTGCGGATGACGCCTTCAATTTTCTCCTGTGCAAAGACTGCTCGACGGTGGAGTCGGTCATCGAAGCATGTCGTTGCGTCGAACAGGCAAAAAGTAGGCGCATAGTTCACCGATTTGACCGCCTTCCCAACATGGCGGCTACGTCCTCTTGCGAAGATTTGCCCACACTACACCAACCACCAGCTCCAGAAAACGTCACCAGAATAGTCCGTCGGGAACTCGAGGCGGTGGCTCCCGCTATGTCTAGCGTCAGCGCGCCAGGACATAACGTCGATGCTGTTTCAATGATATAGGCCTTGGTTCGCCAAGATCTCGTGAATATGGGTGTTTCGCCACCTCATCAAAATGCCCCTGCTACTTCCAGCTCGGCTTCACTCGTTGCGGCTGCCACTCCGAACCGCACGTTTGCGCCACGACGAAACCCAGCTGAATGGCGCACTCATAATGATCGGCCCATGTGTTTCACGTGCCATCGGATAGGACACATCAGTCGCCATTGCCGCAGCCGTTGGACCTCATCACCTCGTCTAAGCTTCTATGATTGGGGGCCTTGCGCCGAACGTGTACATTATGCCCCATACTACCGTGCTGAGACAGGTGCAGAGCATAATCCAGAACGTCGGACCAGCCGCTCGCCATCGCCCGTGCGTCGTCAGTCCCGCTCGCCCCAACCCCGCCGTTCTCGGTCTCCCTACGACCGTCGCTCGGAAAACTAGCTGGTGCAGCCCCCGGAGGTGATGCTGCATACACGGCTCAGACTGCAAATCCTCTGATTACTCCCGACCAGCGGTACAACCTTCTTACATTTTTGGTTGATGATTTACCTGTAACTGCTCCTATTGATACCGGTGCACAAATATCTCTGAGGAGCTCAGACCTCCGCCGCCACCTCCAAAAAGTTCTGACGCCTGCGATTGCACCTACAGCTCGTACAGCGGATGGGAGTACTCCTGCTGTGCTTGGAATGTGCACTGCGCGATTAACAATTTCTGAGCATCAAACTTCTGTTCTGTTCGCTGTACTGGAAAATTGCCCTCATGACCTCATCATTGGACTCGACTTTCTGACGTCACACGCTGCGCTCATTGATGGTTCCAAAGGTCTTCTTCGGCTCGAACTACCATCCTTCTCGGAGACCGCCTCGTCTACGCTCTGTCGATTTCTTCAGACTTCCGCCGCAAGCCGCAGTCCAAGTCCAACTCTCGCCATATTCTACAGTACCCGATGGTGATTATGTTGCTGCCCCAATTTCTGACGTGGCCATGACACGCAATGTTGCACTCCCCAACACTGTGGTTACCGTTAAGGACAACCGAACTTCATTTCCCGTCCTAAATTTTGACTTCTCAGCGCAAGTTATTCCTCGCGGCATGTCACTTGCGCACCTGACACCACTGGTCGACCACACAGTTTCCGCCCTAACCACCGATTCGCCACGCAATTTTTCATCAACGTCGTTCTCGTCACGTTCCTGTTCCGACCTTTTCAAGCCAATGCTATCTGACAAGCTCACCTCTGAACAAGTCTCTGCTTTCTGCCGTGTGCTTGCTTCTTATCAGGACATCTATGACTTCGGCGACCGTAATTTGGGCCAGACATCCGTGGTAACCCATCGCATCAACACCGGTGACGCTCGACCCATTCGCCGACGACCCTACCGTGTGTCAGCCCCGGAGCGTGCTATTATACAGCGAGAAGTCGATAAAATGCTTGATAAGGGCATAATCGAACCTTCATCTAGTCCCTGGTCCTAACCCGTTGTACTTGTTAAAAAGAAGGACAATAGCTGGAGATTCTGTGTTGATTACCGCCATCTCAACCATATTACCAAGAAAGATGTCTATCCCCTACCGCGCATAGATGATGCGCTCGATTGCTTGCACGGTGCCAAATATTTCTCTTCAATAGACCTTCGCTCAGGCTACTGACAGATCGCTGTGGACGACAAGACAGAGAGAAGACGGCCTTCGTGACTCTTGATGGACTTCATCAGTTCAAGATGATGCCTTTTGGATTATGCAATGCCCCCGCGACATTTGAGCGCATGATGGACTCTCTCCTTCGAGGCATGAAGTGGACCAACTGCCTCTGCTATCTTGACGATGTCATTCTTTTTCGACTACTTTCGACGACCATCTTACCCGTCTGTCCACAGTGCTTGATGTTTTTCGACGTGCCAACTTGCAACTTAGTTCGTCCAAATGCTGCTTTGGGCAACGCCAAATCTGCGTACTCGGCCATCTTGTTAACGCTGCGGGCGTTCAACCAGACCCTGCGAAAGTCCGAGCAGTTCGCGACTTCCCCACAACCCGCTCAGCCAAGGACGTTCGAAGTTTTCTGAGACTGTGCTCCTATTTCCGTCGTTTTGTCGAGAAGTTTGCTGAAGTAGCCCGTCTTCTAACCTGCCTCCTCAAAACGGATGTCGCATTCACCTGGGGCCAACAGCAAGCAAACGCCTTCTCGTCGCTCGTTGACATTCTCACCAATCCACCAGTCCTAGCACACTTTGACCCATCTGCCCCCACGGAGCTTCGTACTGACGCCAATGGCCACGGCGTAGGCGCAGTGCTGGCGCAGCGGTAACAAGGCATGCACCGCGTCGTCGCGTATGCAAGCCTACTGTTGTCGCGCTCGGAACAAAATTATTCCATCACAGAACGCCAGTGCTTAGCTCTCGTCTGGGCCATTGCGAAATTCCGACCGTAACTGTATGGCCGACCATTCTCAGTTATTACGGACCACCATGCGCTTTGCTGGCTCTCCTCACTCAAGGACCCTACGGGACGCCGTGGTCGCTGGGCGCTGCGCTTACAAGAGTACACTTTTTCCGTATCTTATAGATCCGGAAAACTTCACAAGGATGCCGACTGCTTGTCCCGTTACCCAGTCGATCCCCCTGACACGAGGGAAGATGAGCAAGAGGCCCTCGTTCTTTCAATTACCGACTTCACCGACATGGCTGCTGAACAACGCCGCGACCCCTCTTTGCGTGCTATTATCAATGGTCTGCACTCTCCCCACCCTGACCACTCCTTACAACTGTTCGTTCTTCACAACGACATCTTGCACTGCTACAAAGCCCACCCTGATGATGCTGAGCTTTTACTCGTTGTTCTTGTGCATCTTCGCTCAGACGTTTTGGCCTAGCTGCATGATGCCCCCTCCTCTGGACACCTAGGGGTGTCACACACGTCTGACCGCATTCGCCGACGATTCTTTTGGCCTGGCCTCTACCGTTCTGTGCGACAGTACGTTGCGGCATGCGACCTCTGCCAGCGCCGTAAGACACCTGCTCTGAGACCTGCTGGTACCCTCCAGCCCATTAAAGTACCAGATGAGCCATTTTTTCGAGTCGGCCTCGATCTTCTAGGGCCTTTTCCCGTGTCGGCCACCGGTAATAAGTGGATTGCTATTGATACCGACTACGCAACATGGTATGCCGTTACACGCGCCCTCCCCACCAGTTGCGCTACTGATGTAGCCGATTTCCTTCCTCATGACATCAATCGGCGTCATGGTACTCTTCGTCAGTTGATCGCCGACCGCGGCAGCTGTTTTCTATCTAAAGTAGTCGACGACCTCCTGCGATCCTGCTCTACCCACCACAAGTTCACTACAGCGTACCATCCGCAAACCAACGGCCTCACGGAACGCCTCAACCGTACCCTGACGAATAGGTTAGCGATGTACGTCTCCAAGGATCACGAAGATTGGGACATCCACTTACCTTTCGTTACCTTCGCATACAACAGTTCACGTCATGATACAGCTGGATTTTCACCTTTTTACCTACTGTTTGGTTATGACCCGCCTTTGCCCATGGACACCATACTCCAATCTGACGCCCCCTCATCGACTGCTTATGCTCGTGATGCCCTGGCCCGAGCTGACATCGCCCGCAAAGTCGCCTGGGATCGTTTATGTGCCTCGCAGCCTAACCAAAAGAGTGCTTATGATCGCCGGCACCGTGACGTACGGTTCTCCGGGGTCACTCGTCTCGCTCTGGTTACCATCACGTCGTGTTGGTCTCTGCGAAAAACTAATGTCCCGTTACGTTGGCCCCTACCACGTCATACGCAAGGTCACCAGCGTGACCTATGAGATAGCTCCACTCCATACCACGTCAGTGCCAGCTTCAGTCCCGACCGATATAGTGCACGTCTCACGGCTTAAACCATACTACTCACGCCTCGAGAATTGATCGCACCGGGACGGTGCTTCTGCCGCCGGCGGGTAATGTCACGGGCTAAGTAGATGCCTGAAGATGACGACGACGAAGTGCTGAACGTGAACGTGGTCGGACTGCAGCAGCGTTGTGCGCATTAGCTCGCCACTATATTCGCCAGTACGCATTTGCTCGCCAGTGTATACTTTATTCCCCGTAACAATAGTAGGCTGTGGCTCTCGCAAAAAACATCAGAATTCAGGGGAGGGCCTAAAAAATAAATGCATTTTTACTTTCAAAAATAATTGTTTCAGCCTAAGTTCTTTTCAGCCACGTTAAAACTAAAACCGCATGTTTTTCATTATTACTAATTGTGGCATATTCGCATTACTTTTACCACGTATAGCATCTACCATATTTTATTCCATTGTGCATTATTAAATGTGCAAAATACGTGGCACATTGAAATTTCATCTAGACGCCACTTCAAAAAGTAGTGGTGAACTACATGCAATTACGGCTAAGACCACATTTACACGTACCCATCATGCCAAATCACGCCAGCCTAGTTTCTACATGCCGGAAACACACAAGTGCGGGAAACAATAGAAAACCGGCCGTATACGCCAGACCGGTCATATGCGCCAGAAACCGGTCGTATACACCAGACCGGTCGTACATGCCAGAACCCGTGCCTGAATCGCCGCTCTGGTGGGAATGGGAAAAACACACCTGACACGGCCTGGTGAATTGTTTGACTGGGATGCGTTTGTCCATCTGTCCGTCCGTCCATCTGTCCGTCCGTCCATCTGTTCGTCCCTCCATCCGTGAGTCCGTCCATCTGTCTGTCCGTCCATTCGAGCGTCCAACCGTCCGTATATTCATGCATCCGTCCATTCATCCGTCCGTCTGCTAGTCTGTCTGTCCATCTGTGCGTCCATCTAGTGAACAATCCAATTACCGCGATCTCCCATCTCGCATCCTTAAATGCACATACCCGCTCTATAGCGGGTATGTGCCACCGGTTGCCACACACACACACACACACACACACACACACACACACACACACACACACACACACACACACACACACACACAAACGGAGGAGCTACACACCCACGCCCTAAGGAGCTTCGCCCCTAAGACAACTTCAGTACGAGTGAGAATCGAACCCAGGCCCTCCGCACGTGGCAATCAGATGTTATAATATAGTGCCTGGAGTATACTTATTAGTGTGCCGACCGCTGAGCGTTTCCAATGGGAGACGCTGGCATTGTTGATGGTGCCTTCTTCCGGAGGCCACCAGACGGCGATACCCTTAGGGACCGTACTATCTGAGCCATCCGAAAAGCAGGGCGCTCGAAGAGTGCACGTTGCACGCGCGTTTCATGCGCGTACGTTGTTGCGCTTTGGATTCACTTCGGATGCGCATTCGTTAACCCAGTCGGTTGCGGTGTCGTTGAGGGGCATTTATGCTGTTGCGCACAAACGCATGCCTCCGCACGTCTTTGCCCTGTTTCTTTGCTGTGCGCATTGTTGACGCTTGTGTTCGTTCACGAAACCTGGATGTCGTCGCAAAAAAGAAGCGAAAGGAGAGAGCACCCGTTTTCTTTTCATGCTGTGTAAGTGAACACTGCTCTAACAACGAGGGCATTTTATTATTCAGCGGCCCTGCAGACGCACAACGCTGAGACGAGTAGGATACCGAAAGGATCGAACACTAACTGCGGCGGCTGTCATTAGTGAGAAACATTTTTGTGATTGCTACATTGGGCGCTTCTTCAAAACTACAGTTGATGGTGTGATCAGTAAAATTTTCCGTGAAAAAGTCAAGCTAAAAATTTCTAATCTCTATTTTATTTGCAAATCTCAATTTTTATTTCTACAACTGAGATGATTTCTTGCTTAAACCTGCGTCGCCGACACCAGCCTTTCTACTGAAAGGAGCTCTTTATTGCTGTTGCGTTAATATTCATTATTTTTCATGAACCACTCAATAAAGCCCGCCTCGGTACCGGGGGTTTCAATAAATCTGTCCAAAGTCCTCAAAAAGGAAAATTGCCGTTGCACAACGACCATATTAGTTATGAAATTAAACTATTTATGTCTAATAACTTCAGCTAGCATCAACGTCACTGGATAATTGAAGTTCATTCGAAAAACTCATCCTACCTTTGAGCAATAGAAAAATTGGCGTATAGTAAATGTTGTGGAAAATTAAATCAAATAAATACCATGACTTTCACTGTTGAATTTTGTCGATTTTCAATAAAGTTGACTTTCTTCCTCGGAAAGCACGCATATTCATTCTTCATTAGTAATTTCTAAATCAAAAACTTGATATTGTGTACCGTAATAATGAAAACCGGGTGTACGTGCGTTTGTAAAAGTGCATTAAAAATATTGCATTGATTACGCATTGACTCCCAACCAGCGTTCTACAGTTATATGTGGGCTGGGAGAGCCCATCGGCACCTGTCGCACGCGCGTGTTGTGAGAAACACGGTTGCGGCCGTGGTATAGACTCCGCCAACACCAATCCCCTCAAGCTCTGGCTCAGGCAGCTCGGCTAAGGGCTCGGCAAAGCACGGACTCTGCGGCTATCGCCGTCTGGTGGCCGCCGATCGAAGGCATCATTCTGCGTGCCACCGCGACGGCCATGGTGGGCACACTATTAGGTATAATCTAGGCACTATAGCAATACCACATAGGCTCGCCAATAATCAAAACTGAATAAAAAAAGACAATATGAATTTCATGTAGTAGAACTTCCTATATATTGGGCCCAGCCAAAAACGTGAGGCCTTATGTTCACACTTTTTTTGTTCATGCAGAAGAAATTTCTTCAATCTACGCAATTGCCCCACCGCGGTGGTCTCGGCTGCTGACACGCTGGTCGCGGTATTGAATCCCGACTGCGGCGGCTGCATTTCCTATGGAGGCGGAAATATTTTAGGCCCATGTGCTCAGACTTTGGTGCACGTTAAGGAACCCCAGATGGTCTAAGTTTGATTGATTGATTGATATGTGGGGTTTAACGTCCCAAAACCCCCGTATGATTATCAGAGACGCCGTAGTAGAGTCCGCATATCTCAATGTAGATAAATCTGCCCCTCCTCGCTACGCATCATACATGACAAAAGCGCTTTCATACAAGAAATTACGCAGTGCCAAAAAAGCCCCCGAGAAGTTACGTGAGAATACAGCGCACCATTCATGATAGCCACTTGCACGTCGCCGCCGCTGATCAACACGCCCACCCCGGGCCGCTGGAGCAAAAGATGGCACTGCAGTGCCACTAGTTTTCGTGACCGCCACGCGGCCCGGCTCTCCGGTGGAGCGTTCAAACTGAGTTTGTTTTAGCAACGTTGCCTATAACCACCCGAGCTAAAAAATAGATTTTTTCCTTCCCCAGCAGCCGTGTAAAAAGGTTTTGCATCTCCTAACCGAAAATCCTGCTCACACACTTGGTATAGGGCGCGTGACGTACCAAGAATAAGTGTAACTCTAGCAAAGTACGTCACGGACGCCCTTCAGGAAGGAAAAGCGCCCATGCAACGGAGCTGGTGGCCTTACCTCTGAGAGTTGTGAATCGTCTGTGGTGGTTAGAAGCACACAGGTGTAGGCAGCCATGATGCAGACCTCACAACACACTTGGGCCACGACGTCCGGGTAACCTGGGCTGTATAGCCGCAATATTGAAGCACCGCGTCTTCGGCACATATGGCAGCACTCTAAGTTTGCATGCTCCCGTACTGTTCAATAGTGTCTTGAACCAACCTCACAGCTTTCTGGGACATTCCAGAAACATTGCCATGGCTGAACGTGGTTAAACGAAGTTCCAAATGATAGCTAACCTGGTTAAAAGAACACAGAGCTTTGTGCAAAATAACAAAAACGCCGACCAAGGTGAAATACACAAAGTGTAAAAATACGTTTCAGCTCCCCACACGGGAGCCTTGTTCACAGTGACCGCAAGTGGCGTAGTGCGCTCTTCTTATGCACGTTTCATCACGCGTTGCAGACATCGCACGTACACAGGGGGGAGTGGGGAGTGTCCCAATATTACTGTTCAACGTATGCGCAGTAGTTTGAATGGCCAGAGATTCCATGTGCAATCGTGGTAACAACTTCCCGTGGCAATGATGCAGGCTTTATCCCAAACGATAGCGTGCCCAGTAGACGCAACAAGTTCTGCGAGGGCATTTGAAGCTACTTTCTTGTTTTTGACGTCCTTCCAATGTTCCCAGAGCCTTCTTTTCCAATCACCCGTTTCATGTGTCTGTCACGGCCGCAAACCTTACTATGAAGGCTGTTGAAAACCGGGCTCTCACTTCATTTGCTGCCCCGCCCAGAAGTTTCCTTCGATATGTGGATGATTGTTTGTGTTTTGCAACGGGATGCCCTGCCAGTATTCTTGGAACAGCTAAATTCCATGGAAGCCGCGAAACAGTTCACCGTGGAAGAAGAATCAAACGGCGGCCTTCCGTTCCTTGACGTCCTCGTGAAACTAGACATTAGGCGCCTGACTTTCAGCGTGTACAGAAAATAAACACACACCGGTCGTTTCCTAAGCTTCCATTCTGTGCACCCATCCTGTCATAAACGTTCTGTTGTGTCTACACTCGTAAAGCGCGCTTGGCGGATTTCTTCTAAGGAAAAAGACGCTATAGAAGATGTTGAGTCCGTTCGACGGGAGCTGGCTACTTGCGGATACCCGCTTTCCTGCATGAACTTGGTGCAGCGACAACTGCAGCGTCCGGCTCAGTCACACACCATTGCTATAAGAAAACGCGCACCGGTGCCTTAAGTCCCAGGCTTCAGCGAGACCCTCGCTCGGGTATTGCGTGGCTACGACGTCCAAGTGGTTCATGTTCGGACACGAAAGCTCCGAGGCCTTCTTATAAATGTCAAAGATAAGTTGGACAGACATGATTTTCCCGGCGTGGTGTATAAAATTCCTTGCAAAGACTGTGAATACGGATACATTGGCGAAACTGGCAGTTACAAAAGAAGTATCCGGGAACATTTTAATGACGTCAAGAACAAGAAAGTAGCTTCTAATGCCCTCGCAGAACTTGTTATGCCTACTGGGCACGCTATCGACTGGGATAAAGGCTGCATCATTGCCACGGAAAGTTGTTACCACGATTGCACATGGAATCTCTGGCCATTCAAACTGCTGCGCATACGTTGAACAGATATATTGGGACACTCCCTCCTGTGTACGCGCGATGTCTACAACACGTGATGAAACATGCATGAGAAGAGCGCACTGCGCCGTGAGGGAAGACTCGCGTGTGGGGAGCCGAAACGTCTTTTTAAATTTTGTGTATTTCATCTTGGTCGGCGTTTTTGTTATTTTGCACATTGTTTGTCCTCGACCAGACAGGATTCCGTCAGACTCTTGACTAAACAGCGAGCTTGTTGGTAAGAACTCATTTTAAAGGAGAGGGCATGAAACATATACACATAAAGGAAGTTGATTGATTGATTGATATGTGGGGTTTAACGTCCCAAAACCACTATATGATTATGAGAGACGCCGTAGTGGAGGGCTCTGGAAATTTAGACCACCTGGGGTTCTTTAACGTGCACCCAAATCTGAGCACACACACATAAAGGAAGTCAAGGCACCACAAACGCCAATTAACAACGGAGGATGCGCGCTCTAAGGTTGAAAGGGAAAAGAAGGCGCGGAAACTAATCTACCCAAACCTATCAATCTGGCAAGGCACTGCGCCATGCTCCCGATAGGGCTGCAGAAATCACGTGCCTTTCTCCTCTTCTAAACACTATCACTACCACCAATCTGACACGCAGGGTGTTTCACTGGGAAGATAACTGATAAGACATTTCATTTCATCTTTATGCTAGTTCACTTTCGCTCGGCCCACGCATGCGCAAACACTATTATCGATACGTCATGCCTGAATTATCAAGACGCGTTTCTTCATATCTATGACAGTACCAAACTGTGCACTCATCGAACTTTGGTGTGCACGTGCACTCTCAGCAATGTAAAGAATGCTTGTAAGGTGGCCCTCTGGTTAGCGCTCATAAACCAATAACATGAAAATGCCCGTCGGTCTTACGCAGAATTGGCCACGGCTGAAAGGAATCTTATATACTACACTCACGGCCACTGGATAAAAAAATTAACAGCTTTGCCGCGAAGGTGAAGCAATAAACGTGATAGCAATTTACAAATTGGAAGGTTGAGCACAGAATAGAAAGCAGATTGAAACGTGCGTCATGTTTCTCACGCACAAGTGACGCATGGTACGTACTCACTAGTACACATGCAATGCAAATAAGCGTCTCAGTTGTTACTTCACTGTATCTGAAAAGCGCGCGCTTTTGGCTACTGGAGACTGCAATGATTGCAGTGACTATTGTGCGCGCAGTAACTACAACAGAATCGTTCCAAGTAAATCCCGAGTCCAGCGAAGACATACATCCTCCTTTCCTCCCCACCACAAGATAAGGGCGCGCGAGGGAGTTTCGCTCCCCTCATCTTAGCCGGGTGAAGTACGTGTGGGAGATTATAGCGCGCGCCACCATGCGATGTGGAGCTGTGCGCTCATTTCGTCATCTTTCTGGTAGTGATGAAAACAGGATTGTTCCCTCTGAGGCGCCCGTCAGCTGCACTAAGTGGTAGATATAAATTGCTTGCCCTTTGAACGTTGAAGAACGTGCGGAGCAATTTCTGGGTTAACTTTTTTGCTACTTCATATATATATATATAATATAATGAGATCTAACAGACAGTAATGCCAAGGAATGTACAGGGGAAGTTATTAGAACCGATGGAACGTAAATAAGAAGAAGAAAGAAAAGTGGATGCAAAAATAACCAGCCGTGAGCAGGAATCGAACCTACGACTTTCGAATAACGCATTCGATGCTCTAACCACTGAGCTATCACAGTGGCCTTCCCTCCATCCACTTTTTTGGGTTTATATGTGAATTTAGAAGTAGGTGTGACAGTCAGCGCCATCTATAAGCCGAACGACGAGTGTGAAAACACTCTTATGCGCATGTTTGGCGTCACGTAGCACGTGAACCTATTATGAGCGGGCAGCTGATTAATTGTCCCTCTTATACAACCTAAACACACCAAGTCTGCCAGTACGAGACCCTCGTTCAATGAAATAAGTGAAGAAGTGTATACGTAAGAGCTCGTTTTTCCGTGTTTTAAAACAATATTATTGAGATCTAACAGACAGTAATGCCAAGGAATGTACCGGGGAAGTTATTAGAACCAATGGAATGTAAATAAGAAGAAAGAAGAAAGAAAAGTAGGTGAAAAAATAACCAGCCGTGAGCAGGAATCGAACCTACGACCTTCGAATAACGCGTTCGATGCTCTAATCACTGAGCTATCACAGCTTTTTTTTTCCTTGCCTGTCTTCGGCTCACGTAAACAATACACATATTAACAGATAATTGCACAACACAATCCAAAACATTGTAAAAACCGTGGCTCAAATGATGTGGCCACGCGTCTGTCAAAATGTTTTTATCGTTGACAGTAATTCGACGCGCGGCAACCATTCTGGGGTGAATTCCTGCAACTTTTATTCATCCACAAAATTTCTTATATATTCTTTGAAGTACTGGCTGGGCGCTCGTGCATCTACATCAAAATGCATGGCTGCCATCCTGGACTTCCAAATGCTATGAAGAGCCATAAGCATTATCATATCATATGGGGTACCATCGTCACTTTGTATTTGCAAATAGCGGATGCCATGTGCGTCAATGGGGAAATCTTTTTTGATCGTGCGCTGGAGCACGTCCCAAAGAAAGACGGCATCCCAGCAGTCAATGAATACATGCTCAATTGTCTCCTCCTTTCTGCATATTATACAATGCGTGCCCCAAGGAACGTGAAACCCCTTTGCAGCCATCCAGGTTTTGACGGTCAGCGTACCGGTATGTAATTTAAAAAGAAATTCTTAGCACCTGGCGATATTTTAATCGCCTTGACGCGCTTTAGTACAGTGTGGCCATGGCATACATTGTAAAAGGACTGATACAAAGGCACTGGTAAAAACACATCACATAGGTCCTTGTACAACTTTCTACGTCGGACTTGACTCAAGTATTCAAGTGAAAACCGCACTGACAGAAACCTATAAGAAAGTACAACTTCGCGGAGAAAGCCATAAACACCACCAGGTACGCTGCAGGTTGATACAACCAGGTTAGGCAAGTGTTGCCTCAGGCGAAGTTGACAGACAGTGCGAAGGAATGGGTTGTCGACGTCTCTAAAGAAACAACATCGATTGACTACCTGTCTTAAAAACAAATGCGACAAGCCCAGTCCTCCATTTAGCACTCGAAGGAATAAATTGGTCTGACTCGATCTTTCCCAAGACGATTCCCACACAAAGACAGCGAACACATGGTGAAATTTTTGGATGTTTACCCTTGAACAATGTAAGACTTGTAAGATATACCAAATTTTACTTACTACTAATATGTTGCAAATTGTGGCTTTAGAAAACATATACCAATTCCAGCCATTCCACTTGTTCACTCTTTCCCGCAGGTTATCCACTTGGCTCCTCCAGTACGAATCGCTGTCTTTGTAGCATTCGAGGGGGGCACCCAAATATTTCACCGGTGTCGTAACAAACCTTATGCTGGCAAAACTGTCTGGGGTTTCAGCCAAGTCAACGTGCCAAAAGCCAAGGCATTTTCCCCAGTTTACAACGCTGCCACTTGCAGCACAGAAGTTAGTAATGCATTTGACAGCATCTGCAATGCTGTCAGAGTCCGCGCAAAAAATGGCAATATCGTCCGCATAAGCCAACAGCCGGACATCAACCTCGTGCAGCTTAAACCCACGGACACAGTCATTCTCTATGACACTCAAACAAAAGGACTATAAACAAACAAAACAATAGCGGTGAGAGAGGACAACCCTGACGGACCGAACGCTTGACTGGGATGCGCTTCACCACCACCTTGTTAGCGATTCGCCGCGTTGAGCAGTCTCGGTACACCATGGCAACTCCCTCTTTGATTATTTTCCCTAAATTCACATAATCTAGGATGCACAGCAGAATTTCATGAGGCACCCTGTCAAAAGGCTTCTCGAGGTCAATTTGCAGCATTGCCACTCGCGCACCAATAGCGTCGCAACATTCGAGGATGCTCCGGGCTGCGTGTATGTTAGTGAGGATAGTTCGACCTTTAATGCCGCACGTCTGATGCGGCCCCACGAGCTCTGTAATGACTGTTTGCAACCTTTTAGCTAGGATTTTCATGAATATCTTGTAATCTCTATTAGTGAGGCAGATTGGGCGGTAAGAATTTACTCTGCGCAGTGCAACGGGGTCTTCCGATTTTGGTATAAGAACAGCGTGAGATGATGAAAAGGACGGGGGTAATATTTTCAGCTCGAATGCCTCATTAAAAACGTCGGCTAAGACTGGTGTTATTTCTAACTTGAAACACTTATAAAAGGCGGAAGTCAGACCATCAGGGCCAGGCGATTTCCCCTGATGCATACTTTCAATAGCACTGTTAACTTCCTCTTCCGAAATGGGTTCCTCCAATATTTTTGTATCATTGTCAAGCTTTGGCATCAGCGGTAAAAAAATCTTTTTTAAAACGATCGACATCAACTGAGCTGGCGGCGAATAAACCATTCAAGTGCTCAAAGAAAGCAAGCTCGATAACATCTGCGACATCGCTGACTTCACCCTCGTGTTCGATTTCTGTTATCTGATTACGTCGCGCATGCATCTTTTCTGAGCCCAACGCCCTTTTTGATGGTGCTTCTGCCATTATCAGTCGCTCGGCTCTTGCCCGAACCATAGCACCGCGGTATCTTTTGACATCGAACCGCTCAATTTTACTTTTCAATGCGCGAATATCTTCAAGAAACATGCCGGGCATTCTACATTCTTCGAAGAGCAATTTTTCGTGGTTTCTGCGCATGAGGTTCTCTTCTGCTCCTTTTTCTCTGCTTATAGCGCTCGAGGTTTCCAAAGCCTTCAATTTAACGACCTGCTTGAAGTTCTCCCATTTTTCTCTAAACGTCTTTATACTGCGAACTTTCATTTCTTCAACTTCCGCCATTACTTCCTCCAGAAATTTTTCATCACTCAGCAGATTCGAATTCATTTTCCATAGTTGCCACTCGAAGGCCCTTTTCGTTTCTATCGTGCTAGCTACTACAAAGCTAACCAAGCAGTGGTCGCTAAATGAAACGGCGTTAACACGGTATGCCTTGCAAAGCGGTACCAATTCAACACTCACGTACGCCCTATCTAGTCGGGCATGGCTGGCTGCCTGAAAGTGGGTGTACTGCATAGTCCGGCCACCACCGAGACATTCAGCCACATCCTCCAAACCATGTTCTCTTACTGTATCGCTTAAGACAGTGGTACTTGCATCCCTGTAATGTCGTTCGCTAGTTTTGTCTTTGGCTGAAAGGACGCAGTTGAAATCGCCAATAATGATTAGGAGCCTATTACATTTGGTATACTGCTTTTGTTGTTTAAAAATATGCGTCTTTCGTCAGTGACAGTCAGTGCGTACAATCATATTACGCGCCATTCCAATCCCGAAAACAAAAGATCACAAACAATGAGCCGACCAGACGGACATGACGTTGAGGCTTCTACTTTAGCACCCAGACTATGTCTGACGAACAAAACGCTAACCGGAAGAAGTCCCTATGGCGTGGCTAACTATAGCAGAATACCGCGGCAAGAATTGGCGCACCATGCCCCCAGTTTCATCGTCGCCATGGACTTTAGTCTCTTGGATTGCCAGTATGTCAAGGTCGAGGTCACTTACTAGCCGATAAAGCCGACATTGTTTTCTCCGTGAGGCCAGGCCACGCACATTTAAAGTGGCCACACGGATTGAATTTTCTATTTGCACCATTGTAAGGCTACGAAAAACCCAGGGGCATGGCGCTTACCTTACAACTGCAATTCCCTCCTGAACGCCTTGTCCCAGTACAGTCCTTAAGGTGGCGAAGGCGGCGTTTCCGCCGTCTTGCGCTCCGACGAAATGTTTGGCCGTGGCCAGATGAGAGGCCGCCGAGCGGGAGTCGTTTTGGCGGATGGTTCGTCCGGTGAGGCAGCGGTGGTGCCCTTGTCTTTTTTCCCTTCGTCACGGGGACGCTTCCCCGTCACAGTGCCACTGTCGCTTTCAATCCCAGTCATCGGTTCAGCCTCGGAGGGGGTCTCGTCTGCTAAGCCAAGAAACGTGTCGCCGGTGCTGCTTGCATCCACCCTTTCACTGTTTTCTCCTACGCCTTCGTATGGAAGCCCGGCGTCGGGCTTACCTGGTGCTTCACACACGCCCTCTTCTTGACGGCATGACGACCCATCTTCCACCGCAGAGTTTGGGTTAACTCCTGCTCTTTCTTCCGAGTCTGCTTCGTCCATGAGGTGCTCCAGTGCATCACTTTCCTGCGCAGGTCCGGTCACGCTGGCATATGTCTTCGCCCAGTCGTCGTCTTCGTGGCCGAAGCGGCGACAACGACTGCAGCGGGGTACTCGGCAGTCGCAACGTATGTGTCCGGTACTCTTGCACCGTAGGCACAACGGTGCACGGCCCGCAACGACAACGAGAGTCAGCTCTCCGGCAATCTTGAGCTGGTGCGAGATGTCATCCACCGTGACGTCGGAGTGCAGCTTTAGTCCCACAGACCACGTCATTGAGCCCTTTTCTGTGATGCCCGGTGCTCGCCACTTCTCCCGTTTCACTTCGAATACTTTCCCATAGGGAGTCGAGGCAACACGCACGTCTTCGTCGGTCGCGCCGTGCAGCAACAAGTGAAGCTTCAAGCGAACCTCGCGGTTATTTGGGTCAATGAGCAAACATGGGCGATCCTTTACCTTCACATCGATGCCGGAGAGAAACTTCCGAGCAGCCTCAGCACTCGTCAGTGTCACAGCCCTATACGTGGTTCATTTGATACGCCCCCAACGCCAAAACGTCGAGCGCACCAAGCTTGGCCAAAGCGTCCCGGTAATCTTCGACGCGGTAAGGCCGGGCTCTCCGATCACCATGCATGAAAACGGTATTTCGCAGCGATCCGTCCGGAAGGCAGATTGGGCAGAATCACCTGATAATCGTCGGCGCTAGGCGCAAAAACCCTGTTACCGCGGCCCGGTCGGGCCGCTGATACCGCTCCGTCGGAGCCGAACATTTCGCGACCGTATCGCTCGAAAGCCGGAAGTGGAATGACTGAGGTATCACAGCGGCCTTCCCTCCATCTACTTTTTGGGGTTTATACGTGAATTTAGAAGTAGGAGAGACAGTCAGCGCCATCTATAAGCCAAACGACGAGTGTGAAAACACTCTTATGCGCATGTTAGGCGCCATGTAGCACGTGAACTTATTATGAGCGGGCAGGTGATTAATTGTCCCTCTTATACAACCTAAACACATTAAGTCTGCCAGTACGAGACCCTCGTTCAATGAAATAAGGGAAAGAAGTGTATACCTAAGGGCTCGTCTTTCCGTGTTTTAACACAATAATAATGAGATCTAACAGACAGTAATGCCAAGGAATGTACAGGGAAAGTTATTAGAACCAATGGAATGTAAATGAGAACAAAGAAAAGCGGATGAAAAAATAACCAGCCGTAAGCAGGAATCGAACCTACGACCTTCGAATAACGCGTTCGATGCTCTAACCACTGAGCTATCACAGCGGCCTTCCCTCCGTCCACTTTTTGGTGGATGGAGGGAGGGTTAGAGCATCGAACGCGTTATTCGAAAGTCGTAGGTTCGATTCCTGCTCACGGCTGGTTATTTATTTTAATTTTTTCGTCCACGTTTCTTTCTTCTTTCTTTTTATTTACATTTCATTGGTTCTAATAACTTCCCCTGTACATTCCTTGGCATTACTGTCTGTTAGATCTCATTAATATTGTGTTAAAACACGGAAAAACGAGCCCTTAGGTATACACTTCTTTCCCTTTATATATATATATATATATATATATATATATATATATATATATATATATATATATATATATATATATATATATATATATATGGGATATGGCACAACGGAAGCGTTGTCAACAAGGATAAATATATTTATTTCCCAACAGTTCCGGGAGGGGTTCTCCCTTCATCAGGGGATGAGATATACTAACATGAACTTCACAACTTCATTGCTGCCGCCCCCCTCTCGCATTGAAAGATGTTTGAGAGAGTGAGATAGAACTAAAAGAAAGAAAGAAATAAAACAAGAGAAAAAGAATAGAACAAACGGAAAAAAAAACCACTGTGAACACTGAGCGCGAAACCAAATGTCGGTGTAGGTCTACATCCGGTTCTTATCTCGTGCTGGTCAGTTCTCGACGTGTGTCGGGCCACCCAAGATTGTCGCCGCGGTGGAGGGAGGGGACCCTCATTAGTTTCTTCTGAGGAAACGATTGCTACGTTATACTCGCTGTGTGTAACCTCCTTAGTTTTAGAAAGGTTTAGCGAGCGTTGAGCCGTAGTGCCATGAATGAACTAGTATATACCATAATTTCAAGGTGGTTAAAGGTGGGAAGAAGATATGAAGCGCAAGCCGTAAGAAAGTAAAAGGCGAATTCTCCTGTCTCTCATTTCTCATTAGCAGCCATTGGCATGTACATTGAGCACTATCTGACAGGAAAAGGTTGCTACATTATACTCGCTGGGCGTAACCTTCTTGGTTTTAGAAAGGTTTAACGAGCGTTGGACCGCAGTGCCATGAATACTGTGAACTAGTATATACCATGAACTCGAGGTGGTTAAAGGTAGGAAGTAGACCCGAAGCGCAAGGCGTAAGAGAGTGTGCGTGCGCCACCAGCTCGTTTAGTCCTTGAAATGTCCGCTGGATGGCGTTGCTTCTACATGGGGAATACCGGACAATTGGCGACAAAGTAGAATGAACTTAATCTATAAAGGCAAGAGAGAAAAGGACAAGATTCGCTCGTATAGACCACTAACCATTACATCGGTACTATACAGGTTGGCGATGCAAGCAGTAAAAATGAAAATAGAAACATGGGCCGAACATAACGATATTTTGGGAGAACTTCAGAACGGATTTCGAGTCGACAGGCGGTTAGACGATAACCTGTTTGTTCTCACTCAGTGTATAGAAATATCTAAAATAGAGAATAGGCCCTTGTACGTGGCTTTTCTAGACATCACTGGGGCATACGACAACGTTAATCAGGAAATTTTGTGGGATATATTGAAAGGAATGGGCATGGGCGACGACTGTATACAGCTTTTGAGGGAGATATACCGAGAAAATACAGTTTGCATAGAGTGGGAAGGAATGCGTAGCAAAGAGAACGTTGAGGTTAGCAAGGGTCTGAGACAGGGATGTCCTTTGTCCCCGCTGTTATTCATGCTGTACATGGTGAGTATGGAAAAAGCGCTAGAAGGTAGCAACATTGGTTTTAATCTGTCACACAAACAGGGCGGCATGATGATTGAGCAGAAGCTTCCAGGTTTATTTTATGCGGACGATATCGTCTTATTTGCGGACAGTCGAGATGATATACAGCAGCTGGCGAATATATGCGGAAGGGAAGGTGAAGCTCTTGGACTAGGATTCAGTGTAACGAAGTGTGGATTGATGATATTCAATGATCCCTGTGATCAGACGGTGTCCATACAAGGCCAAGAAATACCGAGGGTAAGCGAATACAAGTACCTTGGAGTATGGGTAAATGAGAGTGATAGATACATGGAGGTACAGGAAAAAGCCTCGGCAGCAAAAGGAAAGAGGAATGCGGCAATAATGAAGCACAGAGCGTTGTGGGGATACAATAGGTATGAGGTGCTTCGAGGTCTGTGGAAGGGTGTAATGGTTCCAGGGCTTACTTTTGGGAACTCAGTGGTGTGCATGAGGGCAGAGGTGCAATCGGGAATGGATGTAAATCAAAGGACTGTGGGACGCCTCGCGTTGGGTGCTCACGGGAAGACGACAAACGAGGCTGTAAAGGGCGATATGGGGTGGGCAGGTTTTGAGGCGAGGGAAGCGCAGAGCAAAATAAGGTTCGAAGAAAGGCTAAGAAATATGAAGGAGAGTAGATGGGCAGAGAAGGTGTTCCGTTATTTGTATAGGAAGAGCGTGGACACACAGTGGAGAAAAAGAACTAGAAGACTCACTAGTAAATATACGGCTGGTATTGTAAGCCATATGTCAACAAAGAGCGTTAAGGGAAAAGTCAGGGAGGCGGAGAGGATTTACTGGATGGCAGCTATGGAGAAAAAACCGGCTTTGAGTAACTACCGAAAGGGCAAAAATGAAATAAGGAGGGAGGCATTTTACGATAATTCAAGGGGAAGCGCTTTACTGTTTGAAGCGAGATCGGGTTGCCTTAGAACGCGTAGTTATAAAGCAAGATTCAGTAAAGAAGAAGAACAATGCACATGCTGCGGGAAAGATAAGGAAACGGCGGAGCATGTTCTGATTGAATGTGGAGATATCCACCCAGGTGTACGTTTGGGCACGAGCCTACAGGAAGCCTTGGGTTTTAGGGACAACAATGGAAAGCTGAACACACCCGCGATTGAAATAAGTAAGAGACGGTTAGAGTATTGGTGGCAGAAAATTAGAGAGAAAGGACAAAAATAAATATTGGAAAAATAAAATATGGACAGTGTGCCGTAAATGGCAGAGAACTTAAGCTGAAAATTTACCTTTTTTTCCATTAAGATAGAATTTATCGAAGTAGAGGCATTAGGCCAACATCAAAAAAGAAAAAAAGGTTTTTTTTTTGTCGAGCCTGGTGGCATACTTGTCACCACCCCGTTATAAAGGGGACGCTCATAGCATCCATCCATCCAATATATGATGAAAAGATGCGAGATGGTGGTACTTGGAGTGTTGAATAGATGGACGAATGGACACACAGACAGATGCATCGATGGACGCAAGAACGGACGCAGGGGCGGATGCATGGACGAACGCAGGGACGGACGCACGAACAGACAGAAGCACGGACGGGAGAATGGAACGCATGGACGGTCACACAGACGGACGCATGGACGGACGGAAACAAGAACGAATGGATGGACGAATGCTTCGCCCCACTTTTTATCATTCACTCCGTGGATATGCTGTCAATTTTTTTCCACGAACGGTGACTGAATGAAATAACCTGACTAATACCCAAGTTTACAACCTTCACTGTCTTTATTTGCTGCAAACATCTGTTAATTATCTTTAAATATGAGCTCCTTCATATTATGTATTTCTTTTTGGCGAGTTTTTGATCATTTAGTTCTTGTTTTGTATAGGGGCTGTCTTTGTACGCCCAATAGCCTAAAACAGTGTATTCGTTCGCGTAACATGTATTGGTTCTACCATGTTTTGTTTTGTTGCCTGCATTTGTTCGATAATATGCAGTATTTCCACCCTACTAAAATCCCCTATAGTAATTGCAGCGTCTGTAAATAAAAAAATAAATAACAATAATTCATGACTTTGAGGTACCTTAACGATGGCTTCACAAATGTGTCCTATTTGAAAGGCTTCAGTGACATCCTGAACATCATCGTACGGGGTTTGCGAAGTTACTTGAACTAGCACGGCTGCTGGATGAAAGAGCGCACGGGTACAGCCCGCTACGTGCTCCAAAACCAGCGTAACAGGTCTAGGTTCCGCACCACCACTGCGGTGCCACCAGGGGGCAGTTTTCGTGAGCTCCCATAGAATCGCATGCGCGGCGCGCTTGCGGTAGTTAAGATTGAGCGCGGGCATCTTTGTGTGACCCGCGAAATCTTCTATATCCGTCTGGCGTGTGCGCACCAGATAATTACCGACCTTGCTTTTATATACCTGCAGCCCTTACAAAGTTTCGGTATTGTCTTATTCGAGATGGTAACTTGCACACCGATCAGTTTTCGCGGAAGTACCAATCGTGAGCACATTTTACTTAGATCCTACAAGATCACAACTAACAGATCTGGAAGAGCTACACTTTTGTAATGACCTAAATTAACAATTGTAATTGAGTATGTCGCTTAAGAAAACGTTGCTTCAGATTTATTAATTTCATTTATGTAACCTCAGTAATTGCAGTTGCCACTGTTCCTTTAACACAAATTAAGATAGACTTCTCACTTCCTCCAAACACGTCTATTCTATTCATACAATGCAGTATCAGATGCAGCAGCAACGAAATATACTTAGCATGTGTGCGATCTCTTAACAGTGGACTAGAACCGCTCCGAAATTTCAGTGACTGTAATTTCAACGCTGGCAATTGAGAGAGGAGTTCTCAAGTGAATAATATGAAAACTGTGAGACGAAAAGAGCGATGAAATGCTGCAAAATGCGAACACAAATGCTTGCGTTTCTGCGCTTTTGAATGTGTTCCTCTGTTTCCATCCTGACGTTCTTATGATAATGCAACTAATTGAACAGTGAACACACAATCAGAACAAGACGCGTGAAAATATTTTATTTATTCTCAATTTAGGGCTAATCCTGGCATTCCTAATACTTTTTTACTTCTTTACAGCTTTGCATAATAGAACGACTTGACAATTGCTCCAGCTTGTGCACCCAGCTTTTAGCTTCAGTGTGTATCGACATTAAAACCACCCGTTCGGTCTTTTGATATCAGCCTCTCCACGGGCACTGGCGAATGCCGATAGCACTCAAACACGCTTGTATTCTGATAGTTTCCGTCTTGCGGTTCTGTCATCCATTACTGTTTAATTTTTGTACTATGTATTGTCCACAAATAGGCAAATGTTCTCGCTCCAAAGAAGGCACGTCATGTACACTCGACTACCCTACAGCAGCCGTGGTTTCGCGAGGTGTAAACATAATAAAAACATGGTTGGCACTTGACCCAGCCGTAACATATATATATATATATATATATATATATATATATATATATATATATATATATATATATATATTTGTCATACTGATAACCCTTTACTTGAGAGTCATCACAGGGAGGGTGAAGAATTGAGTTGAACAAAATCAAATATTTCAAAAGAAATTTCAAGATGAACTCAGTAACATATAGCATAGTTATATGAGAAACGCAGTTACATGCTTTTTAACTTAATACATTTACAACATGACATATATGACCGATGAAACATTTGTTAGGAAACACATATAGGAACACTGATAACTATACGTTTTCAACAAAATGCCTATCAAGAGCAACCTCAAAATCACTCCAAGTTCTTTTTTGCACCATATCATTCGGCAATTAATTCCACGTATTAATAGCATCGGGAAAGAAGGAAAATTGGAAGATATTTTTTCGAGCATGTATTGCTTGTATGAATGTAGTGGATGTTGTTCTTGGAAACCTTTTGTAAGACTGCTTCAAATAATCTTTATTCTTTATTCTTTATTCAAAAAAGACCTTACAGGCCCCAGAACAGGGCATTGGGTAAGGGGGGGAGTAATCGGAATGGTACAGACATGTAACGAACAGTTTACAGGCAGGATCAGTGCAAGAACAATGAAAAACTATATATATATATATATATATATATATATATATATATATATATAATTGAAATCACGCTTTAGGCTATACAGGGCGAGGTAAATTTGAGGGAATACAGCACTTGTTGATATGAACATGGCGACAGAAGGATACATTTTAAAAATAAAAGACAAGGGGAATATAAATCACCGTTACGCAATGCACTCATAATACAGAAACAGGGTCACATGGTGAACAGAGTGAGTAGCTGACGGCGAAATGTATCGGGATGAGATATGGAGGCTATGCAATCAGGGAGGTCATTCCAAAGACGAACGGCCCGAGGCAGTGGTGATGAATTGAATGCATTAGTTGACCCGTATATGCGCATGAAGCTGAACTGATTATACAATCTGCGTGAAAAAGAGTGAGGTGTTTGAAGCTGAAGCCGCGTTCGTTTATTAGAGGTAATATATTTCTGGAACAGACAGAGAAGAGCAATATTGCGACGGCTATCCAATGACGGCAGCTGAAGGTCTGACTTAATTTGCGTTATGTTTGACGTGATGTCGTAGTTTCGTGATACGAAGCGGGCACCTCTATTTTAAATTCTTTCTACCATAATAATCAAGTAGTTTTGATGAGGAGAACAAATTGCTGAGGCGAATTCTAATATTGGCAGAATAAAGGTAAGAAAAGCTAGTTTTCGAATATTAATAGGGAAATTTCTCAAGTTGCGGCGTAGGTAGCCCAGTGAACATGATGCTTAAGTTTGATCATTACTGTTTATTTTCACCCCAGCATGCAAGATCTGCAAAATAAGTTTCAACCTCTGTTTCCGTCTTCTTAATTCTAGCGATTCTAATTTACATACTTTTAACAATTCAATAGCAGAATTTCTCTTTGATATTTGGAGCAGATAAAGCGAGCTGACATTCTCTGAATGCGTTCTACTTTATTTTTTAATACCGTTTGGTGTGGACTCTATACAGCGCTAGCGTATTCCAATCTCGGACGGACATACGTTTTGTAGGCAAGCAGCTTGACATCTTTTGTGGCTCGCCCTAACTTCCTTCGTAGGAAGCACAATTTTTTACATGCTGATTGACAGATGTTATCAACATGAGGATGCCAGCTCACCTTATTTGTTATAGTTACACCCAAATATTTAAAATTGCAGACTTTCACCAGCATATTATCACCAATGTTATATGCAAACGAAAGCACTTCCTTCTTTTTTGTAATGCATAGGTCGATTTTTAGTGTTAATTTCCATACCCCACTTAAAACACCATTAGTTTAGAGTTTGTGAGCACTAATTGATATTCACTTGATCTTCTCCGCATAATATCGGAACATAAATTAGGCAGTCATCTGCGAATAGCTTAATTTTTACTGATGGTTGGGCAACTGATGAAATATCTCTATAAAAGGAAGAGTAGGGGCCCAAATACAGATTCTTGAGGCACTCCCGAATACACCTCCCGATTTCCCGACATAGCATCTCCCACTCTAACTGCTTGTTGTCGATAGCCTCGATAAGCTCTGATCCAATAGAGAACATTCTCTTTAATACCAACATTCCGAAGCTTGAATAGCAGCTTACGGAGTAAAACTCTGTCGAACGCCTTCGAAAAGTCGATACATATAACATCGATTTGCATGCAGACATCTACAGCGATACACAAGTATTGTATAGTTTCAATCAGTTGTGTGACTGTTGAAAGGCCACTGCGAAATCCATGCTGAAAGCGGCATAATAATTCATTTTGTTCTAAAAATTGCCGAATATTTTTTGCCACTATATGTTCTAATATTTTACAACATGCCAACGTGAGTGAGACCGGCCTATAATTGTTCAGTGATGTTCTATCACCACCTTTAAAAATTGGGATAACAATTGCTCCATGCCAATCTTGAGGTAACAGTATATATATATATATATATATATATATATATATATATATATATATATATATATATATATTGTTAAGGCGTTTATTAGCCGGCACACAGCGAGCATGAGGAATGGCGGCAACAGTAACGGCCAAGCACGGACTCTCAGCGCGAGTAGCATCCTTTTTGGGTAGACCCACTAGAAGGCACCTGAGAGTTCGACCAATTTTAGTGTTCGGAAGCTTCTCTACAATTACCCCGGGGTTGAAAAGGGAGCCGCCTGTGATGTGTGGTGCGCGTTTAAAGTGCGCGCCTTCGAAAAGTGCGCGTCACGGAAAAAAAAAAAAAAAAAAAGGAGAAATACCAGAGTGCACGTGCGGTGCTGCTTAAACAAGAATGACGACGTTAAAGAGCGTCAAGCACGAGGATGCGTGGCAGGACGTGAAGTAAACAAAAGGTAAAACATCCAATGGGCAGCGAACACGGAGATTTCAAGGCCCAATGGCTTGACACCACGAAACAGGAGTATCTCCAATGAGAACGAGACAAGTGGGCCAGAGCTGAAGCAGGAGCCTGAGCAGACCAGAGCAAGGGGAGTTCGAGGCAGGCAGTGCAAGCGGAAGGTCGTCACCGGACCGGGCGCTGAAGATGGGCCGTTGGGTTCCGGACCCGAGCCTACAGGACTTCAACCGGCCGGGGCCTCCTGCTGTCGTGTTCCCGCTCCAAAGGGACCGTGGCCATCCGGTCCTGAACTCCTTTCCAGGGCCTGCGGACTTTGGTTCCGGCAGGCGAGCTACAGCCGTCGGGCTCCGGGCCCGAGCTGTGCGCCCAGCTGCTTGACTAGGTCGACCCTAGTTCCCTGACGCGTCGCCACCAGCCTGCGTTCTCCCGTCTCCGACGTGTCCACGCTCCTCAAGCCGAAACCATCACGATTTGGTAGGGCTTCTCGACGTGTCGCCAGCAGCCAGCGTTCCCTCGTCCTCGTCCAGCCCACGCACTGACGCCGGAGTCACGGCGTTCCGGTTTCTCATCACCGCCGAAAACCAACTTGTGGGTGAGACTGCACCGATACTCTTGCGCTACTCCCATCACTCAGCCCCTTTCGAACGTTAGGTTTAGTTACTGACTTTGAACGTTCTTGTTGGGTGTTTACAGATGTGTTTCGTCATGTCCAGTCAACTGTTTATTAAGTGTTTTGTTTTGTGAGGAATTTTCGCCTTTTTACTTTTCAATTAAACTTTTTGTGTGTTTCTTGGAAACCGAACGGCTTTGTCCTTATCAACAAAACAAATCAGCAAAAAGAACCTTGCATCACAAACTGGCGTCCGCGACAGGACAAAGTCGTTTGTTTTTCCAGTAGATTTTTTTGACGCGGTTAACACGATGACGAACACGTGGGAGTTAATTGAGTTGGCGGATAAAATGGGACTGACGGGAGCGGAGTTTAGAGTATGGTACGAGGAGCGGATGGAGAGGGAGCGTGAGCAACGGGCTGCAGAGCGAAAGGCGGCGAAGGAAAAGCTTGAATTGGTGCTTAGAGCTAAGAAGGAGGAGCTAGAGCGCGTAACGCGTGAAAATAAAGTGTTGCTAGAGCGTCAGACACGCATACTGAAGCAGCAGCTCCAATTAGAGAGGGTGGATTTCGAGCGGCGACTCGAGCTTGCGATGGCGAAAAGGGGGCAGCTGGCGATGCAGAAGGTCGAGCAAGCGGTGAATGTTTGCTCCGATAGCAGCGTTTGCTGGAGGGAAGTCGATTCCTGCAAGGTTGGCCTCGAGCCTCGCGACAGCCTTACTTCGGAGCGAGAAGCTCAGATAGAGGAAGGCAGAGAGGTGGACAGCCAAGAAGGCAGGAGTCATGAGGAGCTTGTTGAAGCGACGGAAAGCTTCTCTGGCTGGGAACATATTACTTCCGTTAGCTGCTTGGGGACCTCTGAGAGGCCAAGCACCTATGAAGAAGAGCGCCTGGATATGGGCGATCTAGAAGCTGTGAAAAATGTTGTGGAGCAAAGCTTCGATAGCAGGGAACAAAGAAGTTCCATTCAGAATGAGGTGTGTGTCAGAACGTCTCAAAGACCGAGCACATTCCAGGAAGAGGTAGGGCTACCTCTCAATAGCTCCATGGAAGGAGCGCTAGAACGTCATTGGGATGATGGCAGCGAATGCCATGAAGGCTCTGATATAGTGGCCACTGATTGTTTTGTACCGACAGAGGTAGCAGCAGGCGCCACGTCGATGGTCCAAGACCATACGTATATCTCGCTCAGAGAGAGAGGGGATTCTAGTTCACAGGATAGCGTAACTGCTATTTGTCCGAGAAAACACGATGGGAGTGCAGAAGCACTCTTCAAAATAAACAGTATCGAATCGGAGGTGGGCTCGATAGTAGGTATGGAGAATGCCAGACAGGGTCTTGAACCTGAGAACGTGATTGGTTTTGAACCTATAATTAAGTCCACTCAAGATGAGCTGTATAATGACCGAGCACAAGTGCATTCCTTCTCAAGAATCCAGGAACCTCACGCGCTTGTCGGAGCGTTTGGGCTTGCTGAGGGCACCCCGAGCTTGTGTTCATTAGATGGTGAACTAAAAGAAAGCATTTGTGTGAGAGATTGTGGCATTTGGACATTCGTGTCTCAGTGCGTTTCGTGTCGACGCCGACGGCTCGAGACCGCGCCCTGTTCCTCTGTGACCGGTAAGCGTTCATGTGACCGGCGGGGGCGCAGACACGCGTTTCAGCGAACGTGCATAAAAGCATGTTTGCCACAGTTACTTTCGAAACGTGCGAGAAGGGCAGTGCGTCTGGTTTGGGACGCAATAACCTGAGTGTAGAGTTAGAAAACCGGTAGCTCTTTCTGGACTTCGACTTTTAGATGCGGACACAAGTAGCTTTGTCCATAGTCGATTTTGTAGTAGAAAGGTTTATTCTGTGTTTCAGAACTTTTAAATGCAATTGGGTGAATCTAAAGTTTACGTGTGGACATTTGGACGATGTAGCGAACTGTAGCCCGGTGATGTGTTGAACTGCGTGGTGCAAATATGTGGTTTAATTGTGACGTAGTGCAGAACGCGCACTCATCGGCAGTTTTTTTTTTCTAAAAAAAAAACTTGAATAAAAGGGGGGCGTATGTGATGTGTGGTGCGCGTTTAAAGTGCGCGCCTTCGAAAAGTGCGCGTCACGGAAAAAAAAAAAAAAAAGAGAAATACCAGAGTGCACGTGCGGTGCTGCTTAAACAAGAATGACGACGTTAAAGAGCGTCAAGCACGAGGATGCGTGGCAGGACGTGAAGTAAACAAAAGGTAAAACATCCAATGGGCAGCGAACACGGAGATTTCAAGGCCCAATGGCTTGACACCACGAAACAGGAGTATCTCCAATGAGAACGAGACAAGTGGGCCAGAGCTGAAGCAGGAGCCTGAGCAGACCAGAGCAAGGGGAGTTCGAGGCAGGCAGTGCAAGCGGAAGGTCGTCACCGGACCGGGCGCTGAAGATGGGCCGTTGGGTTCCGGACCCGAGCCTACAGGACTTCAACCGGCCGGGGCCTCCTGCTGTCGTGTTCCCGCTCCAAAGGACCGTGGCCATCCGTCCTGAACTCCTTTCCAGGGCCTGCGGACTTTGGTTCCGGCAGGCGAGCTACAGCCGTCGGGCTCCGGGCCCGAGCTGTGCGCCCAGCTGCTTGACTAGGTCGACCCTAGTTCCCTGACGCGTCGCCACCAGCCTGCGTTCTCCCGTCTCCGACGTGTCCACGCTCCTCAAGCCGAAACCATCACGATTTGGTAGGGCTTCTCGACGTGTCGCCAGCAGCCAGCGTTCCCTCGTCCTCGTCCAGCCCACGCAACTGACGCCGGAGTCACGGCGTTCCGGTTTCTCATCACCGCCGAAAACCAACTTGTGGGTGAGACTGCACCGATACTCTTGCGCTACTCCCATCACTCAGCCCCTTTCGAACGTTAGGTTTAGTTACTGACTTTGAACGTTCTTGTTGGGTGTTTACAGATGTGTTTCGTCATGTCCAGTCAACTGTTTATTAAGTGTTTTGTTTTGTGAGGAATTTTCGCCTTTTTACTTTTCAATTAAACTTTTTGTGTGTTTCTTGGAAACCGAACGGCTTTGTCCTTATCAACAAAACAAATCAGCAAAAAGAACCTTGCATCACACCGCCTCGCGACATAACTGCTTGCCACTATGAGCGGGTCATAGTAAGCCTTCAGACACGCCACGTTGACTATGTCACGCCCACGACGCCGCATGTCCGAAGTTTGTTCATTTGGTTCGATCAGATAGTTGACCGGAGATGTGCGCTCGATGACACGGTAGGGGCCTGCGTATTTGGAAGTAGTTTGGAAGAAAGGCCAACTACAGAGCTCGGGATCGAGAGCCATACAAGAGAACCAGGAAGGAACGTGGGCTCAGAAGTGGCGGAGCCATCACGAATACTCTTCAGCCGCTCTTGCTCATGCGTCGTAAAAGTCTTGGCAAGCTCGCGACACTCTTCAGCAAGCCTGGCTGTCTCAGAAATAGGCGCACAATGAGATAGATCCGGCGTGTGCGGGAGTATCGTGTCGATAGTGTGTGTCGGTGCCTTCCGTACAGCAAGAAGAACGGTGAAAACCCGGTTGTGCTCTGAGGGGCGGTGTTGTAGGCGTATGTGACGAAGGGCAGTATAGTATCCCAATTCGTGTGGTTGGTGGCGACGTACATCGAAAGCATGTCGCCGAGGGTGCGGTTAAAGCGTTCGGTGAGACCATTCGTCTGCGGGTGGTAAGCAGTAGTTTTGCGGTGGACAGAATGGCACTCCGTGAGAATGGCTTCGACGGCTTCTGACAAGAAGACACGGCCTCGATCGCTGAGAAGCTCCTGA
Source organism: Rhipicephalus annulatus (assembly GCA_013436015.1). Taxonomy (NCBI): domain Eukaryota; kingdom Metazoa; phylum Arthropoda; class Arachnida; order Ixodida; family Ixodidae; genus Rhipicephalus; species Rhipicephalus annulatus. Next base: position 102,293 of record WOVY01003545.1, on the reverse strand, counting down.
GGTGGACCGTGACGCAGTAAGAATCGATGCAGTAGGAAGGACGCAACGTCACGTGTAGTAGCCGCAGAGATAGCGGCGGTTTCGGCGTATCGCGGTAAATGATCTATGGCGACGATGGCCCAGCGGTTACCAGCCGACGTCAGAGGAAGTGGTCCATACAAATCGATACCTATGCGCCCAAACGGACGCTCAGGGCAAGGAAACGGTTGCAGACTGACTGGCGGCATGTGTGCTGACTGTTTGCGGCGTTGGCAAGCGAGGCAGGAGCGAACGAACTGCTGTGCTTAGCGGTACATCCCGCGCCAGAAGTAGCGTTGTCGAATGCGATGGTAGTTTTTGAATACCCCAGAGTGCGCGCATTGCCGATCAGAATGAAAGGATTCACATATCTCTGACCGCAGACTGCGGGGTATCACGAGTAACCACTGCCAGCCATCGGTGTCGTAATTGCGTCGGTGTAGAAGGGCGTCACGGATGGCGAAATGGCGAGCTCGACGACGCAAGGCACGCTGTTGTGACCGGCGCCCGAGCTGACGAGGGAGCGGCGCTCCTTTAATCTCCAAACAAGTAACCGAACGACCGGCTGCCTACTGTTAGGACCGGCGCCAGGTCTGACAATGGATCGGCGTTCCTTTTGATGTTCCTTTTTAGTCGCCAAACGGGTTGGCGGCCTGTGTCCGCCATGTATTGTTCCCCCTGGCCGGAGGGTGCGGCGTCTTGCCGCCACGACACCGTGAGCAGTTCGGGAGACCACAAGTGCAGCTTCTTCTTTGGAAGATGACGGCGGCGGCGGCGGCCGGAAATCGTCCCGCTAATTGAACGAGTCGTTCGGCGACCATTTGAAGCTTGTTTACGGCGGCCCTTTCGATGGATGCAGTCATCAACTTCAGACCCCTCGCCCAGCGACACCCCTTGACGAGGAGGAGCCACGTTCGTGCCACATGGCCATGCAGTGACCACGCTTCAATTTTGAACGTTCACGTGGACCGTGCGTGCTCGTCACCCTCGCGGGTAATGTGTGATCCGTGGTTGGACGGTGCCCTCTGTACGCGGTCCCCGATCTAGGGATCTGGGGAGGACAGACCCTTTATAATGAGCCCCCACGGCTCATTCGGTGTGCTTTTTTCGAGAAGAGAACCAGGCAGAACAGAGCAGAACCGAGCAGAACCATGTAGAACCAAGCACCATGGAGCGCTATGTTAGGAGTCATGTAGAGGCCTGCCACGTTTGAGGGCTCACCGTGTAGGGAGTCCGCAATGTATATATTGTAAATAAACCCTCTTCAAGTCTCTCTTCCTCCTGCCTCGACAACTTCATCCCGGACCTCCGGTGTCTGGAAACCCCGGTCGCAACAACTGGTGGCAGCGGTGGGATACGAGTCTGCGACGGAGAGCGACATGTACCGGAGGCCAGCCGAAAGCCCTGGAACTCGGCGGGATCGAAGCAGCGTACCACCACCGCACGTAATGGGGTGAGTGCCTGGCTTTGTGCTTGAGATATATCGAGTCTTTTAGCCTAGATTCGTTAAAAGATAGATATAACCAACAACTGCCTGGCCACTGTGGTTGTTATCTCAGCACAAGGCAGCACTGGATGATTATCTGAGCAAGTACGCTAAAGCAGGAAAGCTTAGATGATTCAATAGGAACAAGTGGTAATGTTTCAAAATTTCTAAGGGTACGTTGCGGGTTAAATTTTAGGATGTTGTAAAAAGCAGGAGTGAAAAATTAACAAGAAAAAGTAGAGAGGGATGTTGGCCACGTAGTGCTACTTGGGTGCTTAAGCTTGTGGTCTCCGCTGTGAGATTTGCCAGGCTTCAATTTCTCTAGACCCAGAATTGAAACGCTGGTGGGTTTGTGTTTGGTCACAGCTGAGCCAAAGCAAAGTAGTCGCCATGGATCTTACGAGATTGACGAGAGAGAACCTGCTGAACCTGTGTTGGGATCTGGAGCTAGATTTTAATGATGATATGCCTGCTTCTAAACTCCGCGAAGTGATTCTCGAAAGCAATAGTGACAATGAGGAAATCGAGCACTTCGGGAATATGTACTTATTGGACCAGGAGGAGGAAGTAAAAAGGGCGCAAAGAAAGGAAAGATGGCGCCAGGAGGAATTGGAAGCTGAGCGCAGGCATGAAGAACATATGGAAGTACAAAGGGCGCAAAGAAAGGAAAGATGGCGCCAGGAGGAATTGGAAGCTGAGCGCAGGCATGAAGAACATATGAAAAGGATGCAGGAATTAGACGAAGAGATAGATAGGATTCGGCGTAGAGGGGTGGCATTGCAGCAGAGTGGTCAATCCGTAGATGTAGCGCACGAGCGGTGCAAGGTAGCGGCGGTGCCGTTTAAGGTTGAAGAGAAGGCTACAGGTCAGAAAGTTGTAGATGTAGCGCACGAACGGTGCGATGTAACGGCGGTGCCGTTTACAACTGAAGCGGAGGCTACATGTCTGATATCTGTAGATATAGCGGCGGTGCCGTTTGAGGCCGAAGAGAAGGCTAGTGCCTGTAAGGGAATGGAACAGGTTTTAACCCATTCTGAGGGAAAAGAGCTCGCGGTCACAGCAGGGTGTGAGGGTTCCGTGGTGGTGGAAACGAAGTTAAGATTAACAGAGTGTTCCATCGAACCTTGCAGCCCTGTAGACCATGTTGATGAGCGTCAGAGGCGGACGAAAGGCTCCAGGTTTGGCACCAAGGAATGTGCCAAACGGAGAAAGCGTCCGAAAAACAGAAGCGCGGCAAGGCTCGCGATCAGCGCGGCGCGTTTGACGAGGACCTTCAAACGGCGTGGCGGATTTGCGAGAAAAGGCCCGTTGTCTTCTCTGACTGGCTTAAATCGCATGCGTCTGAGCGGCCGGAGAGTAAGGAACAGAAGTGCGCAATCTACGCGGCCGCGGTCTAACGATGAACTGATAGGCAATCATCAGGACTGGGCGCGCGAGATGGCGGAGGAGCATATCGGTGATGAAGAACGTCAGAGTAGGACGAAAGGCTCCCAGGTCCGCACAAAGAAGCGTGCACAGGGGAGAAAGCGTCCGAAGGGCAACAAAAAGGCAAAGCTCGAGATGAGCACAACGCGTTTGAGTAAGGGTTTCAAACGGCGTGGTAAAATCGCGAGAAAAGTGCCGTTGTCATCTCTGACGGGTCTGTATCGTATGCGTCCGAACCGCCGGAAAAGAAAAGCGCATCGTACGCGGCAGTGTTTGAAGGATAGATTGCTAGGCAATTATCCAGACAGTCCGCGCGAAAAATCAGATGAGCATGTGGGTGCTGGTGAGCATCAGAGATGGGCGAAAGGCTCCGTAGACGGCACCAAGAGACGTGCAAAACGGAGAAAGCGCCGTAAAAACAGGCAGGCAAAAATCGCGACGCGTTTGAGGAATGTATTCAAATGGCGGAGCGAAATTTCCAGAAAGTTGCCGTATCGCAAGCGTCCGAGCGGCCAGAGAACAAAGAAAAGAGAAGCGCATTGTGTGCGTAAGTGGCCGAAGGGCAAGAGACCCTTCCGTTGTTCTCGCGGTGCATTGGACGGGGTGCGGGGCAAAAGAGTCGGTGGTTTTCGAGGGGCAGGAAGCGACAGCAAGTCGGCTTCGAGGAACGTCGCGGGGTTCGGTAGCAGGGCGATTGACGCGTGTTGTAGACCCCGCTTCTCGAGAAAATCGTTCCGGGCGCGACCACCACGAGTTAGACTAAAAGTTAGTGAGAACAGCTGTTAGCCTGTCAGAAAACGTCGACTCGGGACTGTAAAAAGGAATGTTTTGGTTGTTTACTTTAGTGATTTTGTAAATAACTAGTTTGAACTTTGTTTTCGTTAGCACTCTATCGTTTTAGTTGCCGATATGCGTTGTAAGGAGATCTATTGGAAGGATAGTGACACGCATTAGAGCGTACAGAATTAGGCGTTTGTCATCGGCACCGGAGTTGGTTTGTATGCGTCCGAGCCGCCGGACAAAACGAAAAAAAAAAAAAAGCACGTTGGGTAGAAAGGCAGACCCTTTCGTCGCTCTATCGACGGCATGTTTGATGGACTGCGGGAGTGCGAGGTACTCAGCGAGAGTAAGAACGCAGGTTGTCAGCGCAGAGCTTTGCGGGGGTCGGAGGCGAAGCGAATGGGTTTTGCCATTGTTCCATTCCCGTTCGCCTAGAAAGACCCACAGGACGCGACGCCGCGCGTTCGTCTCAAAATTAAGTGACAGCGGTAAGCGTTTCGGAGGGCTCTCCCGCGGATTTGTATTTTTTAGTTTTGAATATCTGTTTTGACTGTTTAGGTCAGTTTTCCTTTTGGAATGTGTTCTGTACTTCTGCTACTAGATAGCGTTTACGTAGCAGGTACCATGCTGTTTATTTTTTAAGCTTTGTATGTATTGGTTTTAAAGGTAACCGTTTTGCGGCCGTATAACGACACGTTAGGGGCGTTTGTCAAGTAGGACCGACGTTAGAGACGAATTTTGAGTGAGCGCACGGACGCAAGGATATTCTTGCGAGGTTTTCAGGATTCATGCGAAACTTTTTTTGTTGTTCATTTAATGTTTTGTTCGCATGTGTCCGGTGTGTAAGAAAAGCTAGCTCGTGAGTTTATATGTATGCTTTGTGAAAGTGGCAACAGCAAGGGAACGGTTAGGTGGTATCTCATCCAGGCAGGAGCACTGTGATGTGCGTTTGCGGATGTATAATAAAGATGTTCCTGATGCAGGTACAGCACGGCAGTTATGCTTTCGTCTTCTCAAAAGGAATTGACGACTGGCTTTGGCGGCACTAAATTTCGGGAACTAAAAGATAGCGTGAAGTAAAATGCTTTATTTTATGAGTATGATACCTGGTGGGTTACGGCGGATTACTCACGCAGGCACTCGGGTATGCCACGGTGAGCGCATCACTTGACAGTTAGTTTTCTTGAAAGCAGTTTGATGGGAAGATTATTATCGGATCGGGATTAGGAGTTTTGGTGAAACCTCAGAGAAACGTCCCGATTGCTGCTTTGTGTTTGGTAATACTGCTTAAGTAAGGTTGCTTTTGGATAATTTGTCGGACTCGACGTGTCTCAGTGCGGGCAGGGTGCTCTCCCGTGCCTGTGGTGGTGTGTATGAATGCTTTTCCCAGAGGGGAGCCACAAGGAACGAGAGGGAAAGAGTCCTTGGCTGAGCGTCATCAGCAGTGGCCTGGAAGCCAGCACTACACAGCGACACTTCGGGCAACCTGTGCAGCTGGTCACCCTCAGGTCGCTTCTCCCGCCGGCGGACGAGCTGTTGTGACCGGCGCCCGAGCTGACGAGGGAGCGGCGCTCCTTTAATCTCCAAACAAGTAACCGAACGACCGGCTGCCTACTGTTAGGACCGGCGCCAGGTCTGACAATGGATCGGCGTTCATTTTGATGTTCCTTTTTAGTCGCCAAACGGGTTGGCGGCCTGTGTCCGCCATGTATTGTTCCCCCCTGGCCGGAGGGTGCGGCGTCTTGCCGCCACGACACCGTGAGCAGTTCGGGAGACCACAAGTGCAGCTTCTTCTTTGGAAGATGACGGCGGCGGCGGCGGCCGGAAATCGTCCCGCTAATTGAACGAGTCGTTCGGCGACCATTTGAAGCTTGTTTACGGCGGCCCTTTCGATGGATGCAGTCATCAACTTCAGACCCCTCGCCCAGCGACACCCCTTGACGAGGAGGAGCCACGTTCGTGCCACATGGCCATGCAGTGACCACGCTTCAATTTTGAACGTTCACGTGGACCGTGCGTGCTCGTCACCCTCGCGGGTAATGTGTGATCCGTGGTTGGACGGTGCCCTCTGTACGCGGTCCCCGATCTAGGGATCTGGGGAGGACAGACCCTTTATAATGAGCCCCCACGGCTCATTCGGTGTGCTTTTTTTCGAGAAGAGAACCAGGCAGAACAGAGCAGAACCGAGCAGAACCATGTAGAACCAAGCACCATGGAGCGCTATGTTAGGAGTCATGTAGAGGCCTGCCACGTTTGAGGGCTCACCGTGTAGGGAGTCCGCAATGTATATATTGTAAATAAACCCTCTTCAAGTCTCTCTTCCTCCTGCCTCGACAACTTCATCCCGGACCTCCGGTGTCTGGAAACCCCGGTCGCAACAACGCGTGGATGGCGTTGCGGATGAATCAGAGCAAGTCGTTGAGCGGGCCGATCCAATTATCCTTTCGCTGTTCGGTAGCGATGATGTCAACAACAATGGCAGAAACAGCAGCCGAGCATACTGAGCAGAGGACAACACCTTTAGGCAGAGGGGAGCGCGAGAGGGCGTCGGCGTCAGCATGCTGGCGTCCATTGCGGTGCAACACGCGCATGTCGTAGTCTTGCAAGCGAAGAGCCCAACGGGCGAGATGGCCTGAGGGATCCTTCAATGATGAAAGCCACCACAGTGCATGATGGTCGGTGACGACATCGAATGGGCGACCATACAAATAAGGTCGAAACTTTGTAAGGGCCCAGACGATCACAAGGCACTCTTTCTCCGTGACGGTGTAGTTTGTCTCGGCTCTCGTGAGCGTACTGCTTGCATATGGTACGACATAATCAGGGAATCCGGGTTTGCGCTGCGCCAGCACAGCGGCGAGGCCTACACCGATGGCGTGCGTGTGCACCTCCGTTGAGGTCGTAGGGTCGTAATGGCCTAGAATGGGAGGAGACATCAACAAATGGCGGAGCTTCGCGAACGCGTCGTCGCACTCAGACGACCATGAAATGAGGGGCTCGTTACTTCCAAGGAGCTTCGTCAGCGGTGATATAATCGTGGCAAAGCTTCGTATGAAGCGTCGGAAGTATGAGCACAGGCCCATGAAACTACGCAGTTCTTTGACGGACCCAGGTTTGGGGAATTCGGCCACGGCCCGAAGCTTGGCTGGATCAGGAAGAATGCCATCCTTGGACACGACGTACCCTAGGATGGTGAGATGCTGTGCTGCAAAGCGGCACTTCTTCAGATTAATTGCAAGCCGGCATTGCTCACACGTGCGAAAACTTCTTTCAGACGTTGGAGATGTGTGGAGAAATCTGGAGCGAAGACAATAACGTCATCGAGGTAACACAAGCACGTGTGTCATTTCAAGTTGCGCAGAACGGTGTCCATCATGCGCTCAAACGTCGCAGGTGCATTACACAGACCAAATGGCATGACGTTGAATTCGTACAAGTCGTCGGGTGTGATGAAAGCAGTCTTCAATCGAGCGTCATCAGCCATGGGTACTTGCCAGTACCCCGAGCGCAAATCGAGAGAAGAAAAAAATTCGGCTCCGTGAAGGCTGTCAGTTGCGTCATCGTTGCGCGGCAGTGGGTAAACATCCTTGCGAGTGATCTTATTGAGCCGTCTGTAGTCCACACAGAACCGCACAGAACCATCTTTCTTCGCAACAAGAACAACAGGAGACTCCCGTGAACTGTCCGAGGGCCGAATGACGTCGCTTCTGAGCATATCATCAACCTGCTCGTTAATTTCCCGACTTTCAGCAAGCGACACGCGGAAGGGACGTTGCCGTGATGGTGGATGGGCACCAGTGTCGATACGATGCGTAACAGCGGACGCGCGACCGAGAGAACTTCGCCCGACAACGAAAGAGGAACGATATTCTCGCAACAGGTCCAGAAGGTGGGAACGCTGTACCGACGTAAGATTGTCATCAATGTAGGGGCCAAATACACCAGGAGATGATGAATCAGTAGTGGAAACAGCACTGATAGTACGCGAATTGGGACAACGCGAGTCATCAGGTACGTCCAGGACTTGTGCGTTATCCACTGGTTCCACTCTGCCGAGCCATTCCCCTCGAACCAAGGTAACAGTGTACGGGGATGGGTTGGTCACAAAAATAGCGGCGTTGCCCTGGGTTATTTGCACGGTCGCGAAAAGTACTAGCAACCCTTTCCTTCTGCAAGCACGGTCGGATGGCGAAACGAGTGCAATTGTGTCGGAGAGTCCAGCGCAGTAGACCACCCATCGTCGAGCTTGGAGGCACTATGGTATCGTCTTTCACGAGAATCTTGCTCAGTTTCGAAGGGACTGTCTTCCGGCGTCAAATGCTGGAAGGGTGAGAGTTCAATTTCGGCAGCGGCACAATGGATGATGGCGTCGTTGCGGGAAAGAAAATCCCACCCCTGGATGACGTCATGAGAGCATGCAGGAATGATGATGAATTGGCTGACATACAGAACGTCCTGAACGACAACGCGAGCTGTGCACTCTGCTGTAGCATGGATACGATGTGAACCGGCAGTACGAAGGGACAACCCAGAACGTGGCGTCGTCACTTTTCCAAGCAAGCGGCAAAAGTTTTCGTCCATAACGCATACTGCAGCTCCAGTGTCAATAAGAGCAGATGCATGAACACCGTCCACAAGCACGTCTATTACATTATATGGGTGGCTCTGAGGGCTTTCACATTGCAATAGCATCGCAGTCTTTGCCTCGGAACTGCGATGACTAGTTTTCCCGCTCATCAGTAGCCGAACTTGGCCTCATGAGGGACAGGGAACGACGTCGTGGAGACGGCGACCTTCGAGGAGATGGACCTGGGAAAGACGGCGGTAACATAGACGGCGGTTCGTCGTATTAGGAACGGCTGAGGTGGCCAGCAATAGACGAAGAAATTGGAGCCGGCTGTACGCGATGGCAATAACGTGACCAGCGTAACCGCAGGCAAAGCAGATGGGCCGGTTGTCGGGTGTGCACCATCGGTTGGCCGGGGTAGGTCCTGTCCATGACGCGATAGCCGATGGACGGAACGGTCATTGAAAAGGCTGCAAGGGGTGCTGCAGCTGAGTCTGAGAGGTCACGTCAACATACGTAGCCGGCATACCCACTGCAAAGGGTGGAGGTCGTGCGGCAGCTTCGGCGTCAGTCAGTGGGGCGGGCGGTTGAACGACTGGAGGCGGCCTGGTGACCACTTGGGCGTAGCTTGGGGACCCAGGGGCCGAAAGCTGTTGTGGGTGGTACGCAGGAATGAACTCCACTATTTCCTGCTCAATTGCTCGGCGGATGGGTGGAAGAATGGTAGTGGCCGATTGTTGAGCAGCCGGTGAGTGGGCAAAGGGCAGGAGAGAGAACTGCCACGCGATTTCCTGACGTATGAAGGACTTTAGGTCTGCCAGCAGTGCCACCTGATCACAGCTCGCCTCCAAGCCAGCAAGCCCTGCATCTCGTGGTGTGGAGCGACGGGTCATCGAACGCTGCCGGCGCAGCTCCTCGTAACTCTGGCACAGCGTGATGACCTCAGCCACTGTTCCTGATTTTTTGGCTAGCAGCATCGTGAAGGCGTCAACGTCAATGCCCTTCATGACGTTCCGGACCTTGTCTGATTCCGACACGCTGTCGTTGGATTTCTTGCACAGGTGCAGGACATCTTCAATGTAACTGGTGAATGATTCACCGGCCTGCTGAGCGCGTTCGCGTAAGCGCTGCTCTTCTTGTAGCTCACGAACGGCAGGGCGGCCAAAAACGTTAGTGATAGCGGTCTTGAAATCAGACCAGGTTGCGAAATCGGATGCGTGGTTTTTATACCACATGCCGGCCACACACGCGAGGTAGAAAACCAGGTTGCCGAGTTTACCTGCCTCGTCCGTACATGGCGAGCCAGTCCTCGACGTCGGTGCCATCCGCGCTGGTGAAGACAGGAGGGTCGCGGATGCGGGGGACACCAAAACATGGCGTCGGCGCAGGAGGAAGCGTTTGCTGAGCGGCGTCTTGGGGCATGGTAGCAGGCATGGTACGGAATCTAAGCTTCAAGGGCATTGAATGCGAACCGAAGATGTTTGAAGGGCACAGCACTCTCCACCAAATTGTTAAGG